>JABMDO010000569.1:0-29807 GCA_014851415.1 Cnaphalocrocis medinalis
TACTAATATTATAAATGCGAAAGTAACTCTGTCTGTCTGTTACTCTTTCACGCCAAAACTACTCGACGGATTTAAATGAAATTGTATACAGATAATGTAGACCCTGAGAAAGAACATAGGGTACTTTTTATTGCGAAAAGGGGGTTGTAAGGGGTTGAAAGGGGGGTAAAAAGTTACTTTTCCACGCGGACGAAGTCGCGGGCGGCCGCTAGTAAATAATAATGTTCTTCAACTGATTCGGCCACCTGCGCGGATACTAGTGTCCCATAGAATTAAGAGGGTAAGGGAAAAGGAAGTGCACCTGTGTTTGCGCACTCACTCAAGCGCACTATAATATATCCTGCGTACGCGACTGTCCATTGCGATAGGTTGCCGTATTCGAATATTGGTCGCGGGTTTGATTCCTCCTAACTAAAAATGTCAACAGATATTTGTGTTGGGTCTGGGTGTTTCTTTGGCATTTATAAATTTATAACCCAATTATTACCGATTCATTAGTCATCATCATCATCATCATCACCATTTAGGCATTTATACTTCATCATCATTCATCATTAACATTAATTAATACTATATTGGTTCTGATATCTGTAACACAGGTGCTTGAGCTACCTATCTCAGAGTCAGATCAATGTATGTGATGTAGTGAAAATATTATTATATTATTATTATTATATCTCAACCGAAAACACGAAACACTTGCGCGATACAATCAACGCCCACCGCCATCTATTGGTAGATAGTGGAACTATCCCGAAACGAAAGTGGGGGCGGGCCATTAGGGTTTCTATATGTACGGTGGCCAGCACATCAAGTTACTACAATCTGTCAAATTTCTTCAATCGAGCCTCACTTTTATGTCAAACGTGTTTGGTTCAATATCAACTGAGGAAATTTGACAGATTGTAGTAACTTGATGTGCTGGCCACTGTACATAGAAATATACGACCGTAGCGAAATAAAATAACAGTCGCATATTGCATTTTGACAGCTTGTAATTAGAAGTCAATTTGAAGTGCCATGATTAATTTAAAATAATAGTCTCAGATAAAGCCGGCTTATCTCAAGCCTATCTATTAGAGGAAATCTAGGTCATACACGACACCACACACACACTTTTATCACACACACTATATCACTTGGCCACCTACTATGTGTTCGTTACGATCTATAAAACCTTATGTTTAGTCTTGCAAGCTTTGATAGTTGGGCCCTAGTTCTTTGAAACTCGTTTAAGTCCGGGTCATATTTTTTATTACAGATAGATATACTTTAAAGTATAGTATGAGCCTTATATACTGTCCTAGGGCAAAGGGCTTTCATAGAAGTAAAGTCATCGCTACTATGATGGGATTACGCTTTATCACCACGCTTGCTTAATGCGGATGGTGATCGCAAACCCGAGCTATGTTCGAAAAAATCGAAACATACTTTTGCTCGACCCGGGACCCCAAGATCATGAACCGGTACTTAAAACACTAGATCAGGCGTCTCAGAGATATACTCAGCCGGGTGATTTTCCCATGTACCGTATCAATACCGGTGGCATGTATTTTGAGCTGTCTTTTCTCCTTTACATAAAAACCAGTTTTATAGCTTATTGAGATTAAGTTAACTGTCATATTTATAGACTGTAAGTTAGTGGTGGAATAATATATTTTTTTATAATGCCAATTTTGTTACTGTTTCTAAGTCCGGTGGTGCAATCCCGGTGGCGAAAATGTATGTAAAGTGGTTTTAAAAATTCGCCACCGTAATTAGGTTTGTTGAAATTCACCCAGCCCATATCTACCCACTGCTGAGTATAGGCCTCTTCTCTATCACCTACGGTCCCCTGCCAGCCTCATCCATTGTTTCCCCGTTACCATTACAATATCGTCGGACCAACGGGCAGGTGGTCTACCCACAGGACGTCATCCCAATTGGATCTTGGCTGCCATACAGTAAGCTTTATAGTCCATCTATCATCCTTGCGTCTTGCCAGGTGTCCTGCACTCCTGCCCAACTTCACTTTGGCTCACACACTCGCACTCGTTAGTGTATATTACTGTATGTGTGCACGACAGACCGGCCTTAGAACATAGTTATAAGTTTGATTAATAATGAATGTAAATAGTTATAGATAATTCGCAAATAAATCATTATTACTTTGGCATTTTATTTCACACTACACATAGATACTATATAGGCAGGTATAGATAGGGCATACACCAACACGTAGCTTAGGACACTACACAAATAGGCGTCTGAGTGAGTCCCTAGGGCTTAGGATTGTACCTAAGCCCTAGATAGATAGTAAATAGTCATAGTTATACTCACTCAGACAATAGTTATAGTTATAGGTTTGTATAGTCTCCCGTGTTGTATAGTTATAGTTATAGGCCCCTTTTGTTTTGTTATTTCATTATTGTTTCTTTGTTCTTTGTTTTCATAGTTAATAGCATAGATAATAGTACATAAGAGATAGTGTAAATAGAAAATAGTTTATGTACTTGAATAAATAAATAAAGGTATTGCTAGAGCGAGACAGGTGTAGGTCGTCGCGCGACAGTGGCGCCGCCGCGACGGCGAGGGACGTCGCGGGGGCGCCCGATTGTTATTGGCCGACGCCAAATTGAGCGTTCGCGCAAATCGTACTGGTCGGGGCCCACAAAATTAGTATATAGATCGGTGGGTCCTGGCCAAAAACATGCTCTCGTCTCCACCAGGAGGTTCTCGACCTCTCGACAGTAGTCTCGCCCTGGCACTACTACCTAGCCAGAAAATCGTGTCTTGTTTCTTACCTACCTGGACCAGCTTACAGGTGCACAGTGCTGCACATTTTGGTCCATCGGAGTCGGATCATTGCGGTTAGAAGAAGATTCAAGCATCATCATGCCGCTTGTCACGAGGTCGAGAGCCAGCAGGGACGAGCGTATCATTTCGCGACCGAATAGTCAAGAACGGTCGAATAGCATTCGGTCATCTTCCGCCGAGGCTACTCCTGCTACATCGACGCCGACGTCTTCGAGGAGAAGCTCCTGCGAGACGACGTCGGCCATCAGCACGAGCGCCACGGGTACAACGGGTTCGACGATG
Organism: Cnaphalocrocis medinalis; assembly: GCA_014851415.1. Taxonomy (NCBI): domain Eukaryota; kingdom Metazoa; phylum Arthropoda; class Insecta; order Lepidoptera; family Crambidae; genus Cnaphalocrocis; species Cnaphalocrocis medinalis. The sequence continues at coordinate 3,079 of JABMDO010000569.1, forward strand.
ACAACATTGGGCGCCGCGGCTCCCCCACCGCCCGCGGGAAATAGTATAGTGCCCGCGGGAAATAGTATAGCTGCAGGGGAGTCCGCAGCGCCACCACCATTGCTGCAGCCGCTAGCGACGCCGCCGAACACAAGCGTCGCGCCGTCGCAGCCGCCGCCACCGCCAATTAAGAAGTTGGCACCTCGCATAGTAAGCCGGGATACTACGCCGCCGCCGCGAAAGAAGATCGCGCCGCAGCAAACTCCCATCATAGAAGACGCGCCGCTGCCACCTACCACGGCAGCATCGCGCGCACCATCGACGCGGGGGGAACGCCTTCGCACCAGCAGCGTGAAAACAAGAATGGCGCCGCCGTCCACTAAAGACGCGGCGCGCCAAGCATCGGAACACATGAAGAAATCGAAGAAACCAAGTGAGAGCTCTGTGCGCCTCGCCAAGGCGCGCGCGGATCTCATTCGCCTCAAAATAGAACTCGCCGCCGCCGACATAGAAGCTATAGAAGAGGAAATGCAACTGGAAGCACACCTCGCCGAAGCGGACTCCGAAGTCGGCACCGTGACGACGGAGATGACGACTGCGCGCCGCGTCAACCAATGGCTCGATGAGAGCCAACCTGGGTTGGCAATAGATGAGCACCCACACAACGTCGACGCGCCGCAGCAGCAACAGGAGCAAGCAGAGGCAACAGCACCGACGGGCCCCCCCCGCGTCCCGCTGGGGCCGCCCGCCATCGTCGAGCGACGGACTACGGCGAACGAGAAACCGACTACAACACCGGCGGGAGAGAATGCAGTCTCCGCCCATACGAAGATCGACCTCGGCGAGCTTGCGTCGGCAATTGCGCTCGCCGCCAAAGCGGGCCAACAGCAAATAGCGCCGCGCAACTTCACCGAGCTACCTCCGTACAGCGGGGCCTACCAAGAATGGCTCTCCTTCCGGGCCGCCTACTACGAATCTGCGAGCGCATACAGCAACACAGAAAACATCGCCCGCCTTCGACGATGTCTTCGGGGACGAGCCAAGGAAGCGGTAGAAAACCTCCTCATCTACAACACCAGCGCCGAGGAAGTAATGAAGACTCTGCAGTCGCGTTTCGGACGACCGGACGCGATCGCCCTCGCCGAGTTGGAGCGTCTGAGGGCGCTCCCTCGGCCCTCAGACGCCCCCAAGGACCTCTGCATCTTCGCCACAAGAGTCAACAACATCGTAGCTACACTTCGCGCGCTCGAGAAGATCTACTACCTCTACAACCCCGAAGTCACGAAGGCAACAATAGAGAAGCTCACTCCTACATTGAAGTACCGATGGTTCGATTTCGCTGCTGAAGAGAAAATAGAAGAACCGGATCTGCTCAAGCTCGCCCGCTTCCTGCAACGAGAAGCGGACCGCTGCGGACCGTACGCGCAGCCGGAGCAGGCCGGAGAGACGGCGAACCACCCCCCGCACCCCCGCAGGGCGCCGCAGAAGACATACGCCACTGCAATAGAGCCGCAAGAGTGCCCCGTTTGCGATAACGGGGGGCACGCCGCGGCTAACTGCCGCCAGATGACAGAGGCGGATATAGCGGCCAGGTGGGACCTGGCCAAATCGAAGTCGCTGTGCTTCAGATGCCTGAAACATAGAACAAGAAGCCATCACTGCAAAGGGAAGCCGTGCAACATAGATGGGTGCAACCGCATGCACCACCACCTGCTTCACTTCAAGAAGAGAATCGCAATAGAAAATAGAAGCGAAGCGAAGCCAGAAGTTGTCACCTCCACATGGGCCCCTACGAAGACGCAGGCCTATTTGAAGATAGTTCCGGTCCGCGTCTCCGGCCCTAAGGGGGAAATAGAAACGCACGCGCTACTCGACGACGGCTCGACGGTCACGCTGATAGACGCCGAAATAGCAAGAAAAACCGGCGTGAGGGGACCCGTCGACCCGCTGCATCTGGAAGCCATCGCCAACACAGAAGTGGACGCCTCCCAATCAAGACGCGTGACACTGACAGCTACGAGGAGCAACTGAAAATCATCGAATACAGGCGCGCACATTCGACCAACTTCGATTGACACCGCAGCGAGTGACAGAGAGAGACATAGCCGGTTGCAAGCACATAGAAGACATCGCGGGGCAACTTACCTACAACAACGCCGCCCCTAAGTTGCTCATCGGTCAAGACAACTGGCACCTGCTACTCGCCAAAGAAGTCAGAAGAGGACAGAAGAGTCAGCCCGTCGCGTCGCTCACTCCCCTCGGGTGGGTACTGCACGGCGCCCACACTCGCACCCTCGGTCAGCGTGTGCAGCGTGTCAACCACATAGTCAGCGCGGATGTCGACATGGACGAACAGCTGCGACATCACTTCGCCCTCGAGTCGCTCACCATCACGCCGAGGCAGCCCAGTAGCGACCCCGAACAACGCGCCCTCGTTATGTTGCGCAACAACACTGCGCAACGAGAGGACGGCCGCTACGAGACGGGGCTTCTGTGGAAGAAAGAAAACATCGCGATGCCGAACAATTACGACAACGCGCATAGCAGGCTCCTGAGTACCGAGAAGAAAATAGACAAGAATCCGGAACTCAAGAGGAAATATGAAGAACAGATGAACGCGCTCGTAGAGAAGGGCTACGCCGAACGCGCGCCACCGCAGACGACGCAAGACAGGACGTGGTACCTGCCGCACTTTCCCGTCATCAACCCGATGAAGCCGGGGAAAGTGCGAATAGTGCACGACGCAGCCGCCAAGACCCGAGGAGTGTCGCTGAACGACCACCTGCTCACCGGCCCAGACCTCCTACAATCACTACCAGGCGTCCTGATGAGGTTCCGACAACACCCAGTCGCGATCACAGCTGACATTGCAGAAATGTTTATGCAAGTGAAAATCAAGCCAGAAGACAGAGACGCACTGCGCTACCTATGGAGGGGGAGCGAGAGGGGTGACACAGAGCCGCAGCAATACCGGATGACGTCGCTCATATTCGGCGCGACGTCGTCCCCGGCTACGGCGATCTTCGTAAAGGACACCAACGCAGCGAAGTACGAAGACACTCACCCGGCGGCCTACGATGCGATCCTGCGCAACCACTACGTCGACGACTATCTGCAGAGCTTCAAGACTGAAGATGAAGCGATCCGGACGGCGCGCGACGTGCGGGAAATACATAGAGGGGCCCACTACGAGTTGCGACAGTGGACGTCGAACTCGAACGACGTCCTGCGCGCGCTCGGCGAAGAGAGCGCGCCCACCCAGCCGTCTATAGACTTGAGAGACGGCGCACAGGCGGAGCGGGTCCTAGGGCTCATATGGCGGCCCACCACCGACGACGTCGCCTTCAACCTCGACTTGGCGCGGCTACCAGAGGACGTCATCAACAGCGTCGAGCCGACCAAGAGACAGATACTGAAGGTGATAATGTCTCTCTTCGATCCACTCGGTTTCGCTGCGCCCGTCACAACGCGCGCGAAACAAATCCTGCAAGAAACATGGCGCCGAGGCACCGGCTGGGACTCGAAGCTGGACGGCGACCTGGCGCAGCAGTGGCAGGAGTGGATGGGCCACCTACGAGACTTGAAGAAAATAGCCCTACCCCGGTGCTATCCGAAACTACAGCGACGCGAGAAGGAGGGAGCTACACGTCTTCGTCGACGCCAGCGAGAGCGCCTACGCGGCGGCTCTATACTGGCGCCTAACAACAGCTGACGGCGAGACGACCCTATCGCTCGCGCTCGCAAAGGCGCGGGTGGCGCCCCTGAAAGTGACTTCGATCCCGCGGCTCGAACTACAAGCTGCGGTGATGGGGTCGAGGATGGCCGCTGCAGTCATCGAGGAACACGACGCGAAGCCAGACGAGAAGATATTCTGGACGGACAGCAAGACCGTGCTCACGTGGCTCAAGACCGGCGCCCGGAGCTACCGCCCATACGTCGCTCACCGAATAGCAGCGATCGAAGAAAACTAGTTCGATCAGTGAGTGGCGGTGGGTACCGACGAAGCTCAACGTCGCCGACGACGCCACGCGAGACGTACCGCCGGACTTCAACACGTCGCACCGCTGGTTTCGTGGCCCAGACTTCCTGCGCGGCCACCCATCCACCTGGCCGACCGAGACACCGAAGCGCGTCGAAAACACCGGGGAAGAGAAGACCTGCAACACACTACATAGCAAGATAGCGCCTGCATCGCTGAGAAATAGCTTGCCCGACTGCGCAAGATTCTCGCGATGGGAAAGGCTACTTCGCGCAACCGCCCGGGTGCTACAGTTCATCGACCTCTGCAGAAGAAAAATAGATACAGTCCACTACAAGCGAAATAGAAAAAATGCAGAGAAGGACCCCACCTGGCGGCGAATACCGGCGAAGAAAACAGAAAAACCGAAATAGTAAGTCTAGACCGGAAAAATCTAGACTTGAAGTACCTGCCTATAGAGGCGGGAACACTAAGACGGGCTGAAACCCTACTTGTGCGAGCGAGCCAGCAAGAGTCGTTCGGGGGGGAGTTAGAAGATCTGCAGCGCGGCAAGCCGGTCGCGAGCGACAGCAGACTGCGCCCCCTGGCGACGGAAGTAGTCAACGGTGTTATCACACTGATAACACGCATCGATGCCGCCCACAACATAGATAGCATGCGTGAAGAGGCCGCCGGTGTTAGACGGGGACAGCTACATAGCCCGTCTATACATGGAGCACATACATAGAAGCCTACATCACGCCGGGGTAGAAGCCACAATCAACGAGTGCCGCCAACGATATTGGATTCTCCGCCTACGACCCACTGCGAGGATGATAGTACATCGATGTCTGCCATGCCGTATCAAGAGGACCTCGCCACCTGCGCCACCTACCGGCAACCACCCGCACTGTCGGTTGGCACACCACCGGCGGCCCGTTCACCTTCACCGGGCTGGACTTACTTCGGCCCGCTGACCGTCGCCGTGGGACGCGCCGTACAGAAGCGGTACGTCGCCCTCTTCACCTGCCTGACCACTCGGGCAGTCCATCTCGAGGTGGCGGCGAGCCTCAGCACAGACTCGGCGGTGATGGCGCTGCGCCGCATGATAGCGCGGCGCGGCTGCCCCGCCGAGATATGGTCCGACAACGGGACGAACCTCCAGGGAGCAGCCAAGGAGCTACGTGCAGCCATCGACCGAGCCACAGAAGAGGAGGCGAGCAAGAGGATGATCAGCTGGCGCTTCATCCCCCCCGGCGCCCCCTTCATGGGGGGGGCCTGGGAGAGACTGGTCCGGAGCGTGAAAGTCGCGCTCACGGCCGTCCTGCATGAGCGCAACCCGCAAGAAGAAGTCCTCAGCCACGCTCCTCACCGAGGCGGAATACACAGTCAACAGCCGCCCGCTCACCCACGTCTCCGTGCACCCAGAGGACCCCGAGGCGATCACGCCTAACCACTTCCTCCTGGGCGGATCGGCGCGCACTCCACCATCGGGCGCCTATGAGGACGCCGACCTAATAGGGCGAACTCATTGGCGCGCATCACAGCGCCTGGCCGACCTCTTTTGGGCCAGATGGCTCAGGGAGTACCTCCCCGAGCTCCAACACCGGCGGGAGCCCCACGGCAAGGGCCCCGCGATCAGATCGGCGACGTCGTGCTCATCACCGACGGCACGCTACCCCGCAACGTGTGGCCACGAGGACTGGTCACCGCAGTGTTCCCGGGCCCCGACGGAGTCGTGAGGGCCGTCGACGTGCGCACCAAGGGCGGAGTGCTGCGGAGGCCTACGAAGAAGCTCGTCATCCTGCCAACGGAGCCGGCTGTCCAGCACCGACAGCAGATCGCGTCGACCGAAGGACAACGCGCGGCGGGAGAGATGTGCACGACAGACCGGCCTTAGAACATAGTTATAAGTTTGATTAATAATGAATGTAAATAGTTATAGATAATTCGCAAATAAATCATTATTACTTTGGCATTTCATTTCACACTGCACAACTAGATACTATATAGGCAGGTATAGATAGGGCATACACCAACACGTAGCTTAGGACACTACACAAATAGGCGTCTGAGTGAGTCCCTAGGGCTTAGGATTGTACCTAAGCCCTAGATAGATAGTAAATAGTCATAGTTATACTCACTCAGACAATAGTTATAGATTATAGGTTTGTATAGTCTCCCGTGTTGTATAGTTATAGTTATAGGCCCCTTTTGTTTGTTATTTCATTATTGTTTCTTTGTTCTTTGTTTAATAGTTAATAGCATAGATAATAGTACATAAGAGATAGTGTAAATAGAAAATAGCTTTATGTACTTGAATAAATAAATAAAGGTATTGCTAGAGCGAGACAGGTGTAGGTTGTCGCGCGACAGTGGCGCCGCCGCGACGGCGAGGGACGTCGCGGGGGCGCCCGATTGTTATTGGCCGACGCAAATTGAGCGTTCGCGCAAATCGTACTGGTCGGGGCCCACAAAATTAGTATATAGATCGGTGGGTCCCTGGCCAAAATCATGCTCTCGTCTCCACCAGGAGGTTCTCGACCTCTCTACCAGTAGTCTCGCCCTGGCACTACTACCTAGCCAGAAAATCGTGTCTTGTTTCTTACCTACCTGGACCAGCTTACAGGTGCACAGTGCTGCACAGTATGTGTATATTATTATTAAAATAATCAAATCAAATCAAATAATTTAATTAAAACGAATACGTTAAATTACAATTCGCCAGTTAATTATATTATTAGTTGTATAATAGTACGGTGACATCCACATAATACGTCCAACCTTGCAGAATAAATACCAGATTGACCGAAATTTGGTTCTTAACCCAATTCTGAAGCATTACGGATAGTAAACATTACAAAATGATAAACATCGGTATTGCCAGATGTTTAATAACTATAATATTTGGCTATTTACACATCTTTGATCGTGAAGATTGCAATGAAGTCTAAGAAATACATTAAATTAAATCCCCACAACATCTTAAACATACGAAGTAGCTTTTTAAGGCACTTGTGTTACAGAGATATAAATCAGACAACAGAGGAAACACATCCATACTAATATAATGGGAAAGTGTGTCTGTCTGTCTGTCTGTCTGTCTGTCTGTCTGTCTGTCTGTCTGTCTGTCTGTCTGTCTGTCTGTCTGTCTGTCTGTCTGTCTGTCTGTCTGTCTGTCTGTCTGTCTGTCTGTCTGTCTGTCTGTCTGTCTGTCTGTCTGTCTGTCTGTCTGTCTGTCTGTCTGTCTGTCTGTCTGTCTGTCTGTCTGTCTGTCTGTCTGTCTGTCTGTCTGTCTGTCTGTCTGTCTGTCTGTCTGTCTGTCTGTCTGTCTGTCTGTCTGTCTGTCTGTCTGTCTGTCTGTCTGTCTGTCTGTCTGTCTGTCTGTCTGTCTGTCTGTCTGTCTGTCTGTCTGTCTGTCTGTCTGTCTGTCTGTCTGTCTGTCTGTCTGTCTGTCTGTCTGTCTGTCTGTCTGTCTGTCTGTCTGTCTGTCTGTCTGTCTGTCTGTCTGTCTGTCTGTCTGTCTGTCTGTCTGTCTGTCTGTCTGTCTGTCTGTCTGTCTGTCTGTCTGTCTGTCTGTCTGTCTGTCTGTCTGTCTGTCTGTCTGTCTGTCTGTCTGTCTGTCTGTCTGTCTGTCTGTCTGTCTGTCTGTCTGTCTGTCTGTCTGTCTGTCTGTCTGTCTGTCTGTCTGTCTGTCTGTCTGTCTGTCTGTCTGTCTGTCTGTCTGTCTGTCTGTCTGTCTGTCTGTCTGTCTGTCTGTCTGTCTGTCTGTCTGTCTGTCTGTCTGTCTGTCTGTCTGTCTGTCTGTCTGTCTGTCTGTCTGTCTGTCTGTCTGTCTGTCTGTCTGTCTGTCTGTCTGTCTGTCTGTCTGTCTGTCTGTCTGTCTGTCTGTCTGTCTGTCTGTCTGTCTGTCTGTCTGTCTGTCTGTCTGTCTGTCTGTCTGTCTGTCTGTCTGTCTGTCTGTCTGTCTGTCTGTCTGTCTGTCTGTCTGTCTGTCTGTCTGTCTGTCTGTCTGTCTGTCTGTCTGTCTGTCTGTCTGTCTGTCTGTCTGTCTGTCTGTCTGTCTGTCTGTCTGTCTGTCTGTCTGTCTGTCTGTCTGTCTGTCTGTCTGTCTGTCTGTCTGTCTGTCTGTCTGTCTGTCTGTCTGTCTGTCTGTCTGTCTGTCTGTCTGTCTGTCTGTCTGTCTGTCTGTCTGTCTGTCTGTCTGTCTGTCTGTCTGTCTGTCTGTCTGTCTGTCTGTCTGTCTGTCTGTCTGTCTGTCTGTCTGTCTGTCTGTCTGTCTGTCTGTCTGTCTGTCTGTCTGTCTGTCTGTCTGTCTGTCTGTCTGTCTGTCTGTCTGTCTGTCTGTCTGTCTGTCTGTCTGTCTGTCTGTCTGTCTGTCTGTCTGTCTGTCTGTCTGTCTGTCTGTCTGTCTGTCTGTCTGTCTGTCTGTCTGTCTGTCTGTCTGTCTGTCTGTCTGTCTGTCTGTCTGTCTGTCTGTCTGTCTGTCTGTCTGTCTGTCTGTCTGTCTGTCTGTCTGTCTGTCTGTCTGTCTGTCTGTCTGTCTGTCTGTCTGTCTGTCTGTCTGTCTGTCTGTCTGTCTGTCTGTCTGTCTGTCTGTCTGTCTGTCTGTCTGTCTGTCTGTCTGTCTGTCTGTCTGTCTGTCTGTCTGTCTGTCTGTCTGTCTGTCTGTCTGTCTGTCTGTCTGTCTGTCTGTCTGTCTGTCTGTCTGTCTGTCTGTCTGTCTGTCTGTCTGTCTGTCTGTCTGTCTGTCTGTCTGTCTGTCTGTCTGTCTGTCTGTCTGTCTGTCTGTCTGTCTGTCTGTCTGTCTGTCTGTCTGTCTGTCTGTCTGTCTGTCTGTCTGTCTGTCTGTCTGTCTGTCTGTCTGTCTGTCTGTCTGTCTGTCTGTCTGTCTGTCTGTCTGTCTGTCTGTCTGTCTGTCTGTCTGTCTGTCTGTCTGTCTGTCTGTCTGTCTGTCTGTCTGTCTGTCTGTCTGTCTGTCTGTCTGTCTGTCTGTCTGTCTGTCTGTCTGTCTGTCTGTCTGTCTGTCTGTCTGTCTGTCTGTCTGTCTGTCTGTCTGTCTGTCTGTCTGTCTGTCTGTCTGTCTGTCTGTCTGTCTGTCTGTCTGTCTGTCTGTCTGTCTGTCTGTCTGTCTGTCTGTCTGTCTGTCTGTCTGTCTGTCTGTCTGTCTGTCTGTCTGTCTGTCTGTCTGTCTGTCTGTCTGTCTGTCTGTCTGTCTGTCTGTCTGTCTGTCTGTCTGTCTGTCTGTCTGTCTGTCTGTCTGTCTGTCTGTCTGTCTGTCTGTCTGTCTGTCTGTCTGTCTGTCTGTCTGTCTGTCTGTCTGTCTGTCTGTCTGTCTGTCTGTCTGTCTGTCTGTCTGTCTGTCTGTCTGTCTGTCTGTCTGTCTGTCTGTCTGTCTGTCTGTCTGTCTGTCTGTCTGTCTGTCTGTCTGTCTGTCTGTCTGTCTGTCTGTCTGTCTGTCTGTCTGTCTGTCTGTCTGTCTGTCTGTCTGTCTGTCTGTCTGTCTGTCTGTCTGTCTGTCTGTCTGTCTGTCTGTCTGTCTGTCTGTCTGTCTGTCTGTCTGTCTGTCTGTCTGTCTGTCTGTCTGTCTGTCTGTCACCACGTTTCCTCTAAGGCGTCAGCTTTAGTTAAGCGTTAGCGTAAAAAAAGCATTAGCGTTAGTTGAGCGTTAGCGTTAGTTGAGCGTTAACGTTAGAAAAGCGTTAGTGTGAGAAAAGCGTAAGCGTTCGTTGAGTGTTAGTTGAGCAGTTGCGTTAGTTAAACGTTAGCATTAGTTTTAGTTAAGCGTTAGTGTTAGTTAAGCGTTAGTTTTATTCAAATAAGTCGCATAAATCTAATTGATGTTTTTTATTATTTTATAAAGGTTTGATCAATTCTATGCGCAATTGGGTAATCTATCGTAAAGTAATGTCGAGGTAAGCAATAAATCAGGGCTTGCGTTGGTGTCGGTACGCACATGCGAGCTGCGTGTGCTGCCGCGCCCAGTCCGTACTTGATCTAGAGATGTTAATTTAATGTCGATGTCGCAGCCATACCCTTACCTATACAAGACTTAGTTTTTTTTTATACAAACAAAGTCTGACAGCGCTAAGAGTATTTAGAATCGGAACTAAAAACTAATCGCCAAGGAATCGGCAAATATTCCGCCTAATTACTTATTTATGTTCATGGTATAAGTGGCAGAGGAGCAGACGGATTACCTGATAGTAAGCAATGGTCTCTCTCATCCAGCCACACCAGCCAGCCTTCGAATGTCATCATCCCATCTTGTCACAGGGCGTCCAACCCTACGCTTACCGAGTCGCGGTCTCCACTCAAGGACTTTACGGCTCCAACAGCTGTCAGATCTGCGTTGTCAGACCGCTAGTTGGCGCACTTGTAAAAAAAACTAAATTGAAATCGGTTGATTCATTCGGGAGCTATGATGCCACAGACGTTTTGCGTCGGGGGTTAAAAAGAAGACTCTACTAAAATTGGTTTCTGCGCACTCAAGGTCAACGCTATTGTTTCATGCCGCAGACTATACTGCTCATTCAATAGATGTTTATTTATTTGTTACTAGCTGTTATCCCATTTACCGCGTGGAGACCGCGACTCGGGTCTCGACTCTAACGGTTGTCAGTTCTGCGGCTAATGTGACCAGCCCCCTGCCACTTCAGTTTGTTGAATTCATCTAAGTATATCGATAATTTTCTCGTCGCAGCACGCAGGTAGCTCACGTTGAGAAACACACGTGCGCTGCGGCGCGGGAGACATGCGTCGCGAATTACGATGCATTACTACTGCCGCTACTGTGGGTAAACAAACCAATACTACTGTAAATAGCCCTGAGTCTGACTATCTCTATGATGCCACTTCGCGAGAAATGTGTCCACTTTCCCACAGTACTCGATGTTAGCAATTGATGATATGACATGACCTGTTATGACTACTTGCGTCGAATTACTCCTATGCATTACCAATGACGCTGCCGTGGATAAACAAAAAAACCGGCCAAGTGCGAGTCGGGCTCGCGCACAAAGGGTTCCGTAGCAGCAAATATAATAAACTTAACCAAAATTACAGTTAAATCAACCTATCTCAAAAACTATAAGAGATACTTTGATCAAACCAAAAATCGTTGAAAGAGTTAATTAGCATGCATCACCCCTATTTTTTTTAGAATTTATACCCCGTATTATAAAAATAGAGGGGGGGGGACATACTTGTTACGACTTTGAGAGCTGATATCTCAAAAAACCGTTCACTTTAAGAAAAATGTTTTTAGAAAACTTTATATCATTTTAAAAGACCTTTCCATTGATACCCCACACGGGTATGTACATCGAAAAAAAAAATTTCATCCCTCAGTTTACATGTATGGGGGGCCCCACCCCCAATTCTTTTTTTACTATTTAGTGTCATATTTTGTAGCGGTTCATACAACACATATTCCCATCAAATTTCATCACTGTAGTACTTATAGTTTCCGAGTAAATCGGCTGTGACAGACGGACAGACGGACAGACGGACATGACGAAACTATAAGGGTTCCGTTTTTGCCATTTTGGCTACGGAACCCTAAAAATTGACAGTAAAAAGTCCAGACACTGACACCACTTCGCGGAATTTGTGTCCACTTTCCCACAGACGTCCTGTCAAGGCGACTTATGTCGAATTTCGCCCACGCAGTTCAAAGGTGCTCAGTTGTCCATGTTTGTATGAAAACTCATTAAACATCTTATGGTCTTGGAAAAAAGTGGCTGTAACGGACGAACAGACAGATAGAAGTGACGAATCTATAAGGGTTTCGTTTTTGCTTATGTTTTAGGGTTCATATGCAAAAAACGAAAACTTCATACTCATACCATAGATCGTACACTAAGTATGATTATGTTTAATATTACTAGTTACCACTAGAAAATAAATACTTTTCGGTAATCCAATAGTAATTGGTTTCCCAAGATACAAGCTTTGCTTAGTTTGTGTATGTACGCCTGGCAATAGCGTGATTTTGAATATTTACATGAACAATGTGCAAAATACATAATATACTTACTTACCTATTTTCTTAAGTCCGCTTTAAGAAATACATTTTTACTTCTTTAGCTTACTAATCGAGTTGCTTTTAATTTCACATAGTTCCGTAGGTGTATCAATCGACCCAGCGTTCGCTGTATGTCTGTTGTATATAGCAAACCCCCGCATTAACCAACAGATCTCCGTCCCGTAGCCCTGGCGAAAGCCATAAAGCCGAGCCTCTGGCCGGCCTCCGCTGCACTCACGCGCCGCTATGATTGTATGCTAATCCGACGAGACAACGTAAAAATCGCTCATATATACTTATGTGATAAGCAATACAAAATCGACCGCGAGCTGACAACTTTGGCACGGATAAAAATTTTTTAAGTACTTACACAAAATTAATTTTGCCTGCCGAGGTCTGTTTTTCCCGACCACTATAACTTGGCTATCTTTAAGGCAAGAGTGAACAGGCATCTTCTAGGCAAACGCGTGTCATCCTAGACCTCATCGTCACTTTCCATCAGGTGCGATTGTGGTCAAGCGTTGGCCTATAGTGTAATAAAAAAAAAAATAATAATAAGTATGGTAAATTTTCCGAAGAAAAAAAATAAGTTTATTTATCTTTTACCTTGCTTTCAGTAACTCTGCCGACATTGTATGTTTATGAAGTAAAAAAAGTTCCGTGTTTTGAGAAATATAATATATGGGATTTTCCGAAAGTCATAGAACTAACGTTGTTGAGAATAGTTATTAAGTGGAGGAGGGTTACATTTATAGTATTGTCATATTTAACGTCGTAAGACCCTAAAACCTGTTAAATGGCAAAAACAATAGATTTTGTACTGTGTCTGCTGTTTGGACCATAATGACGAAAACTCCTACTTAGTAAAGTTTGTATGCTTCATTGTATTTTCAGCTAGAAAAACGAGAGTAAGACCAGTTTTATAGAACATTGCTTAGCGACCTACGATGCTTTATTAATTTTTGACATAAACCGACTTACTGCTCTTATCGTTAGCGCCACAGAACAAGACATCTCGGCATACTTATAATGTTTAGCGAAATCTGCGCACGAGCATTGAACCTGGCACTCGACCAACCAGGTCACGGTGACATCCGGAGCTATTAATAGCTGTTGCCATAAACGAGGAAATTGTTTTACAACCCTATGGCTTTATGAGCATGTGACCTTTGCTGTGTTCAAGGGAGAGCCACGTTTTCACCTGTGGGAGAGCCACGCTTCGGCATGAATGGGCCGGCTCGACCGGAGTGATACCACTGCCTCACAGAAAACCGGCGTGAAGCAGCCCCTGTGCTGTGTTTCGTCGAGTGAATGAGGGTACCGGATGCCCACCCGGGGGGAAGGGGATAAAAGGTGGCAGCGCACTTGTAACTCCACTGGTGTTGCAAGTGTCCATGAGCGGCGGCATTGCTTACCATCAGGTGATCCGCCTGCTCGTCTGCTACTTATCACATAAAAAAAAAAAAAACGAGGAAATTGTTTTACAACCCTATGGCTTTATGAGCATGTGACCTTTGCTGTGTTCAAGATTAGTTAGCCAATGTCAAGTGGGAAATTTATACAAACACATTACTTACTCCCTATTGTTTAGAATTTTTCGAACATAGCTCGGGTTTGTGATCCAATCCAACCCGCATTAGGCAAGCGTGGTGATTAAGTCTAATCTCATTGTACACGTAGTAGCGATGACTTGATTACTATGATGGAGGCCTTTGCCTTGAAGTGGGACAGTCAGTATACAGGGTGTATCTGTGAACATTTACATCCCTATAACCATGTGTTCTACCAACCATTCTGAACAACATTTGTTCTATGACTTTTGAAAATTCGCATAAAAATCTTCAGCTCTCCATACAAAGTCGGTCACGTGACTTGGTCATTTTGTATGGGAAGTCAAAATTTTTCGAAGAATTTGGAAAGTTGTTGACAAATGTTGTTCAAATGGTTTAGAACTCGTGGTTAAAGGGATGTCAATGTTCACAGATACACCCTGTATAGATTGATTACCAATCTTTAGGTAAATTATTATACACCACGAGAAGGCTTATAGGTAAACCGAAAAAAAAAAACTTGCGCGATGTAATAGACGCCCAGCGCCATCTATTAGTAAACTTTTAAAATAATATCCCGAACGAAGTGAGCGCGGGCCCTCTAGTGTCAATATAAAATCGTAGACATTATAGAGGAAAATTCAAAAAAAAGGAGGGCGGCATGATGAGTGTTCTGCTCAAAGCGGCCCACTCCCACGCTACATTTGTGTTGGGGGAAAATTGTAGTATGAAACAGCTAAATACTTATTTTGCTTATGAGTGTTACTTATTCATATTTATTTATTACATCATACACGCACACTCACTCGCAACCAGGTCCGACCAAAATACCATCGCTGCTGCGGCACCGCAGATAATGCCGTAGCAGCAAATGCTGAGGTCGGGACCTGATTGACCTCACACAAACATATATATCTACTACCTAATTACATACTTAAGTTCTTTCCCCTTATTCATTCTCACTGTATGTGTATTTTGTGTTAATGTTGTATTTGTATTTGTGATGGTCATAAATGTATTTCTTTCTTCTTTCTTTCTTTCTTTCTTCTTATTCAGGGGATTAAAACGACCAAATTTTAACGGCATATAAGCTCAAATACTTAGTAAAATATGCACTTAAAGTCACGAAAACTCATACAGTCTCAACATCCGTCCAGCAGACCTTACAGGGTTCCGGCTGAACCAAACTGGATGCGGCTAAAAATCAGTGGGCAGCCTTGACACCGATCCGTGTGTGCCGCATTTACATGTATCGAGCGAGCTTTTGATCGATCGAGCTTGCGTGTCGAGGGACCATGGGGCTGGATGTTGGAGGACAACTTAAAAAAAAATCGTCTGGGTGTTCTCATCATCACTGGCCACAGCATATCTGAAGATGATATTTGCTAGGGGGTTGACACAGGTCCCTCCACCAGCCTATTGGTCCTTCCTACTGTTTCGGCATACGGACCGAATCTTGGGAGACGCTCACCAGGTACTTGCTATGGGCTCTTTCCCCGGTGTGTTTCTTCACTCCCTACTAAGTCCGTGTCTTTAGCCCATCTCAATGTCACTTCTCCCCAAATGGGGCGCGAAACACCACAGCACAAGCGACTCGCGCTCGGGCAGTTCCACATCAATCGAACTCCTTCCTAATGTCAAGCCTTTTGTGTGCTAGGAGGTTGGTGGGACTCCACATCTACGGAGATGGGTACAGAGCCCTATTGCTGCCTGGCAAATCGTGCCACATCGATCGCAAGTCCGCTGGAGGAGACTGGGAGGAGATTGGGTTTCTGGGAGATGCATACTAATGTTACATATAAAATTCATAGGAATTTTATTTATCATTATTTTGTAGGAATCTATCGATTTGATTTTTCAATTGATTCGATTCGTGGATTTTCGATTTGGGCGTGTCCCATCCCTGATTCAACCTCATCACTAAGCCATAGGGCTGCCATGGCTGAAAAATGTTTGGATGAATGATGAATCACAGATGGGAAATTAATGTTTTTTAATTCAATTTGTTAACCCAAATTTGTTTTAAATACAAATTTGTATTTCTATAATTTTTCCCCTTTTAAATAACCTTCTTCGTAATTTATTCCCTTTACTTACTCACTTCATTCTTGAACGACATTGCATTTTTTTCGTGCGGTTAACACCGCGGCCTGACATTGCCGATGACTCGGGATTATTGGGCTTTCTGCTCGTCTTTAAGCTCCGACCAGGTCACGACTCCGGAGGAGCACTTGTGAGCCCTACCAATGGCTTTTTGGCCCATTCAATGATGTCCTTTTGAGAGACCTCCGTGGGGTCGGCATTGCGAGACGGTCCTCATGCAGCTCTAAATTTCCCCCATCGGAGGTCTTTGGCTTCCCCACCACAACGCACTGATGCCTAGGCGTTAGAGAGGTCGTGCAGCCGGGTGACTACCCGGGGATTGGACCGTACCTCCACTCCACACTGAATTATGTCCGCGGACTTGCCCGGACATGTTAAGTACCCATTTTCTTAATTTACGGCGCCCAACATATTTAGTTATTTAAACCGAGAAAACAAACGTCACTTCCCAACTCGCCCAACTCCCTGAGATAGTAGAATGCTAGCCGGCACTTTATAACATTAAAATTTTAAAAGATAAGTCTTAGGATACTTGCATAATTTAATTAACAAATTGATTAACAGTAATAAAACATCCTTTTGTCAAAACAATCTTTTATTTATTCAGAACCTTTAACATTAAGATCATCTCTTTTTTATTTTTTTTATAATTTTTATTATGTAACACTAACTTAATCTTAGGTAATCTACTACCCGGGCCTGACCGGAGTAATACCACTCTCACAGAAGACTGGCGTGAAGCAGCGCCTGCGCTAAGTTTCGTCGAGTGAGTCGGGTACCAGAGGTCCAATTGGGGGGAAAGGAAGTTAGAGATTGGCAGCTCACCTAAAGGTTGTCTGGAAGAAATCGCTACAAGCGATAAGACCGCCTTATTGTAATGTTTATTGCTGTTGTTTCACTTATGAATTCGGTTTACTAGTGTTGCTGGTGTCTATGGACGGCGGCCATTGCTTAAGTGTACTACCAGACGTCTGAGAGGCCCATGAAATTTTATCAAAGAGGTAAGTAATCTGGTTTTAAGTTAGAATCTAAGCTCTCGATCTTTTGCGCTGAAGGCCCGGGGTATTTCCCAGATCTGCCAACCTTTAGGTACGCCCCAGCATACAAAAAATAATATCCATCTCAACCGTGATGTGTGGCGACCGCTCGTGTTATCACGAGGCTGCGCGCGCGCCGGCCAGCTGTGCGATATGCGCCGCCGGCGACGAACAGGCTCGCGCGAGCAGGGCCGGAGTGCCGGATTGGAAAGCACGTGAGGGGCCCCCACTTTGTACCTCACCATCACCATCAGCCTGTAACTTGATCCCACTGCCTGGTATAGCTGGTCTCCTCCTGTGCTCGCCATTAACATCGGTCCTGTGCCAGCGTCAGGTTTTTCCCACCACTCTGCGTCTTCTGCTTCTTTTACCTTGACGTGGTTATCAGTGTGTTAAAGATTGGTGTTGGAATACATCAAAAATAACTCAAACCCTATGCTAATCTGCACTTAATTGCATAGTAATAGAGTTCCTCTTGTTGCACTTGTTAATAAGGTTCATTTTACGCATACAAATATTGACCTTGAATCCTGAGGTTAGTTAGTCTTGACTGAGATGTCAACGAGTCTTGTCGACTCGGTCGTCGGTCAGTTCGTCTTGTGGAGTCTGTTGACTCAGATAGAATAGAATAGAAAAGAAAACGTTTAGATAGTTAGTCTTGCTTTGTCTGCGACTGTACATTTGTAAACATGCGTGCGTACTCTCCTATGAAACAGATATCGTTTAGAATCAACAAATAAGTTTATCATTGACTTCCAAAACCCAATAATTGGCTCCATCTACCATCACCACGACTCGCCTCACCATACATATTTTCATAATAATACTTCATTTCTATGATGGAGGCCTTTGCCCTGCAGTGGGACAGAATATAGGCTGATACTTAAAAGGGAAGGTCCATCCTAAAGTAACATTAGATAAGGCCCCATATCTATGAGCGTGTTGGGCCCTATTGACCCTGAAGCCGTCCCTGCGCCCACTCGCTAGGCTCCGCCTGTGGTTTGACTTGTTGACTTTGATTTAACTTGACAGTTTTTTACTTTTTATTGACCTTGGAAAAAATATGGTTACGAATATTTTGGCACATACCTAGAGGAAAAGTTTAAAGGAAAACTAAAAGTAAATAAAATGAAAAATAATGACACTTTGAAGAAAAGTAATGACTTTTCCTGTTTTTGCTGAAATGTCAGCATGTATTTCCGCTTCCGAGTATGCTTATGAATCAGGATTTGAGGAGTAGGATTAACACATCGCAGACCTTGGCAACCCTTTAACAGGAGATCCACAGCAGACCGGCGTGAAGCAGCGCCTGCGCTGTGTTTCTCCGAGTGATTGGTATCGGATTCCGGAGACCTTATAGGGGGAAATGGGTTAGGTTGGCAGCGCATTGTGACTCCGCTGGTTTGCGGGTGTCGCCACGCCAATCGCGTACCATATACAGGGTGTATCTGTGAACATTTACATCCCTATAACCTAGTGTTCTACCAACCATACTGAACAAATTTTGTTCTATGACTTTTGAAAATTCGCATAAAAATTCATCTTTTCATACAAAGTCGGTCACGTGACTTAGGCCATTTTGTATGGGGAGTCGAAAAATTTTTCGAAGAATTTGGAAAAGTTGCTGAACAAATGTTGTTCAGAATGGTTGATAGAACACGTGGTTAAAGGGATGTAAATGTTCACAGATACACCCTGTATACCATCAGGTGATCCTTCTGCTTGCCACCTATCATATAAAAAAGTTATATCACATAAATTAAGTTAGTATCCACGGAGCTACATCGGCATCGCTCTATTCATACAGTCATACACTCATACCTACATACTCGTTGTAATATATTTCAGCAATAAAAACATATCCTTGGCGAACGGTTTCTACTTACATAATAATTATAATTATACTGTCATTATATAATAATCTATTGGACTGGTTACAGTTTGTTTTAGGGTTCCGCGTGTCGAAAATATTATTTGTAAAATCTTTTTTTGTTTCTTTTGTATGGGAGCTCTGTTTAAAAACGTATACACTTATTTCATCTATGTAGGTATATCGTGGTTATACTTAGTAATAACCTTGCCCTCTCGTCCACGGCTGGACATAGGTCTCCCCTAATGCACGCCACCGCTCCCCGATTTTCGGCCACTCTCATCCAGCCCACTCCAGATAATCTTCGAATGTCGTCATCCCATCTTATAGCAGGGCGTCCAACACTACGCTTACCAAGTCGCGGTCTCCACTCAAGGACTTTACGGCTCCAACGGTTGTCAGTTCTGCGGCTAATGTGACCAGCCCACTGCCACTTCAGTTTGCTAATTCGTTGGGCTATGTCGGTGACTGGGTCTCTGCCGTGTTATATCATTTCTGATGTGGTCCTTCAGAGATAATCCGAATACTTGAATGCTCGCACTTGGCATCTTTTTACTTTTGCCTCACGTGTTCTAGCGTGATCGGCAGCGGTCGGCAGCGGTCGGCAGCGGTCGGCAGCGGTCAGCAGCCGTCAGCAATGACAGTCAGAGGAAAAAGGAAGTCAACTTAACCGTTTATTACCTATAAAAAGTTAAATTAATTGCTTTTCGGTAATAAAGTTCAAAATGACACAGTAGGAATACTTATCAGTAAACTACATTCATAGACTTCTAATCGCAGCGTATTTTTCATATAGACGAGCTCACTTCACGGTTTCATAAGTTTCTTACCATGGGCAATACAAGTAAAATAAAAATAAAAACTATGGATGAAGTTTTATTAAAAAAGAAATAAAGACCTCCTTTGACGTCGTAAGACCAAAAGCCTTAAAAAAATGCCAAAAGAATAAATAATAGATTTTCTATTTTGTCTGCTCTCTGGGCATTACGATGTTGAGTAAAACCAAAGAGTAAAACGTGATTTTACTTCAGAATTGAAGGTAGGTTCCCTCCTAGACCCTGTATAGGATGATGCCTCCGGTACCCGCACTTACTCAGCGAAACACAGCACACGCAGGTTTTTTGTGAGACCGTGTTATCACTCCGGTGAAGCCGGCCCATTCATGCCGAAGCATGGCTCTCCCACTGTAATACAACTGAGTTACAATATCTAAGTTTCCCCTCAACAGGGGGAAACAACGTGGTTAAAGGTTGGCAGCGCACTTCTGACTGTACTGGTGTTACAGGTCTATGGGCGGCGGCAATCGCTTACCAATTAGGTGACACGTCTGTTCTGTACGGCTGCCACCAATAAAAAAAATAGTTAATGTGGTTATGTCTGGCGAGTTTTGCATCAACTTGAGCTACTGTTTACCTCTCTCAGGATAATGTTTTGGCAGTTTCGCAGTTAGGTAATAAATTGTTTAATGTTACTTAACGGATATACGGATGTCGTTAAATCGATATTTTATTCAAACTAAAGTAATGTTTTGAACCTTTGATTGCCGCCATGGCCGTGGCAATTACTTGAGCAATTAAACCAAAACTTTGTGCTCTTAGTAAGGACAATGTCCTTCTAACCCATATTTTAGCTAATCTCAACGATTAGCCATTGATGCAGTCGCAGACTAGTGCACAAGTGTGTACTCAGACACAAGTTTTTTTTATGTGATAGGTAATAATATAATATTTCACTGAAATGTCATTGTGTGTCACATACATGGTCTGACTCTGAGATAGGTAGCTCAAGCTCCTGTGTTACAGATATCAGAACCAACAGTGGAATTACAAATATATACGTACAATACTTTTTTTTTGTAAATACATACTTATAATACATAGAAAACACCCAGACCAATATAAACAGACATGTTCATGCACACAAAATGTTTGTACTGTGCGGGGATCGAACCCGCAACCCTTGGCCCAGACGCAGCATTCACTACCACTGAACCAAACGGGTCGTCATAGGTGGCAGACGAGCAGACGGATCACGTTACCTGATGTTAAGTGATTGCTGCCACCTATAGACAGCTGCAACACCAGTAGAGTCATAAGTGCGCTGCCAATTGGGCCTCCGGTACCTCACTAAGTTGACGAAATACAGCAGGCTATGCTGCACGCCGGTCTTCTGTGAGACCGTGATTACTCCGGTCGAATTGGCCCAATCATGCCGAAGCGTTGCTCTCTACGGTAGTGTACAAGTGTATGCACAGGATCCGTATGAGATCAGCTTGTACAGTAATAGGTAGGTTTACATTGCGTTTTTTATTACGGTGGTAAAAGTGCATAAGTAGCTTAATTTTTTGACAAAAAAATATTGATATACTTACCCTCATTATCATCATGTCAGCCCACATCCACCCACTGCTGAGTATATAGTTGTCTTCTTTATTAGCCAGCCTCGTCCGTTGTTTCCAACTACCCTTACAATAATATCGTAACGGGCAGGTTAGGTTAGGACCCACCCACAGGACCACAGAAAGAGAGAGGGTGATATATCTTGGACAATTAAAATAATTGTCTTAACAGCAATTAATACCACTAAAGGTAAAACTATTCATTTTAGGGTCAGGTCGACATGCGCTGCCTCTTTACCTGATATAATTAATAAGCCGAAAGGACACCGCCAAGACACTTTCACTTACAATTTATGCCCTTGTTCTTTACATACACACACTTAATCCAAGGCTCACCTATGCCCTTAAACAAATAGCTGGTTGTTGACAAATCTCGTCGCTCTCAGACATGTTCCCGACACCGGGCCATGCATTGTATGCAAATCTGACTGAAGCCATTAGTGCTACATACGACACAGTAAAGGAAGTGTAACAGTGACGAAAAAATTTTTTTTTATATTGAGGACAATCAAGATGACCCCACTCCGCCTGTTGGTAAGCGGCCGTGAGATCCAAACATGAGATTGACAGTCACAAAAGAACAGACAAAGTGTCCATTGAGTCAGTCACTCAGTCATGTCGTTTCACGTCCCGTCTAAAAAACCCAGGATTGTAAGAAGAAATAAACACTTGCACTGGAAGGACATTCCATAACTTGATAGTGGTTGATTTACATAGTTACAATCTTGGGGCTTGTAATGAAGCCCGTAACGAATGAGAATATACTGATCGCATCCAAACAAAGGACATAGGTGAAACTCCGATTCGATCGTAACATTCGGTTCGATTTAGGCCTTCTGGTTGCGTTCCAAGTATAAAAGTACTAAAAAGCTTAGCAGCTCATATCTTGAAACTTGGAACTTGTTGCCATCCCATGTGTTTCCTATGTCTTACAATATGGACTCCTTCAAACGAAGCGTGAAGAAGTGCAGTGCCAACGGATGTGGTGCCGTGTCGTCGCGTCCTTTGTAACTGCAACGTGGGCTCTCCTCTTGCTTATCATCTGCTGAGGTGAGCGAGGTGAGCGAATTCCAATAGTGAGATATCTCACTGCCGTTTGTTGGGTTGTGGTCTTGTACTCCAAATGCATAGCACATGTGCACCAGACCATTAACATGTGTGTATAATTGCTGTCACCCACATACTGATTCAATTACTTAATTAGCCGACTGGCCATACAACGGATTTGTATGAACTCTGTTACTCAGGTTCACATTGCATATGATCCTATACTTGGTATTTTTGTAATCAAGTGCCATGGTGGCGCAAAGGCCTAAAGGTTTCGATTATAGAAACCCTAAATCATCACATCATCAGTCAACCCACGCTCGTCCACTGCTGGACATAGGTCTTCCCCAATTCACGCCACCGCTCCCGATTTTCGCCCACTCTCATCCAGCTCACTCCAGCCAGCCTTCGAATATCGTCATCCCATCTTGTAGCAGGGCGTCCAACACTACGTTTACCGAGTCGCGGTCTCCATTCAAGGACTTCAGGCTCCAACGGTTGTCAGTTCTGCGGCTAATGTGACCAGCCCACTGCCACTTCAGTTTGCTAATTCGGTGGGCTATGTCTGTTACTCAGGTTCTCTGTCGGATTACATCATTTCTGATGCGGTCCTTCAAAGATACTCCGAGCATAGCCCTTTCCATAGCTCTTTGAGCGACTTTGAACCGGTGGATTAGTCCAGCCGTGAGCCGTTTATAGCCGTTTATAAATAGAAAGGCTAACGAGCAAGCGGGTCACTTGATGCCATGGTAAAGTGATCACCGCCGCCCATTTGACATCAGCTACACCAGAAGGAGTGCGTGTGCGTTGCCGGCCTTTTAGGAAGGTATGGGGCTTGTTTTTGAATATAGCATGAACACGTTAAAAATAAAACCTATTTGTGTTATAACATCCTTTATTATATAATGTGACCTGCAATAAATGAATTGAATTGAAAGTCTCGCCGCTAATGAAGGACTAAATTCAAAATATCTACTCATAGCTGTACAATTACTAATGAGAGCGCTGTTGCGATCACTCATCCAAAATTCGCTTTCAGTATGGAATTGGGTATCTGGAGATTGTATGATCGAAGCTTGTAGGTCACACATTAAAAGCATGGACGTATATAAGGGGGTCCGGACCCCCCCCCCCCGCATTGAGGCCTGGTTTGACATAAGGTTGAATCGGCTATAGCCAAGGGCGACTTAATAAAGGGGTCGGCAAGGTTGGTGGGGTAGCAAATTGTAGCTATAGCCCTGGGACGGCAAATCAACAAATCAACCTCACGTTCTTCAAGAATGCGTACATGTAATAACGCACGCTGGGTCCAGCCGGTCCTTGAATTGTACTTCGGGAAATTGTTAAATCCGAGCATGGAGGGGGGGGGGGGGGGTTTTGACTCGTAATTGTTGGAAACCCCCCTGTCAAAGCTATATATACGTCCGTGATTAAAAGTAACATCTGTACTATAAGTGCTCTGATTTCGATTCCCAGATCGTTACCGTGGGAGAGCCTTTTGGCATGAATGGGCCGGCTTGACCAGAGTGATACCTGAGAGTGGTCCTTTGAGAAAACCGAAGGCCTCCGGTACCTCGGTACCTCACTCGACGAAACACGGCTTAAGCGCTGGTTCACGCTGGTCTTTACGTCACTCCGGTCGAGCAGGCCCATTCATACCTTGGTGTCCTTTACCCAAAGGTTGCCTGGAAGAGATCGCTCATAGTGATAAGGCCGCCTTTGTTGTACATTACTCCTGTTATAACTAGTTTTAAGTTTTATACCTCTGTTTTGTGTCCAATAAAAAGAATATTCATTCATTCATGCCGAAGCATGGCTCTCCCACAGTTGTAATAGGTGGGTCTGGTAATATCGGTGACCTTGGTCCTCTTGAGGATCTCATCATTCCTGATTGCGCAAGGCAATGAACAGCATGTCTTACCTGTCTTCTGTGATCTACACGAGATCGCGACTCTTGCGCAACTCGTGGGCGGGCGTGATGCGCGCCATGTTGCATTGGTTGTCTAGTTTGTCGATAGGGCTGTCTACCGACCAGTCTACTATAGGAAGAGTAAGAGTAAGAGACCAGATTTCCATATTTTTTTATAATATAGGAAGGCAAACGAGCAAGCGGGTCACCCGATTGCAAGCGAACACCGCCGACCATGGACAATATGGACATCAGCTACAACAGAAGGAGTGCGGATGCGTTGCCGGTCTTTTAGGAAGGTATCGTTCGTATCTTGGAGATTTGGATGTCGTTCTGGTTCTAAACTACTTCTATACTAATTATAAAGATACTATTTCTATAAACAAACAAGCACAAGATTTTGTTCTATTAATTAAAAGCTTAACATTTATTGGCTAGATCAACAAGTTGTTTACACGACTGATTCCAGGACTGACAGCTTAATTAACTATTTAAGATACATTATCTAATAGTAATTCAAACAGAATGACGACGCCCCTGAGTTGCCGCCAGATGGCGCGATAACCCCGAACAAATCTGTTTGATTGTCGCAGTCAGTTAAATGGAATTAGATATTTTATATAAAAACTAGTTACCCCACCTTCATTTTGTTTCGGGACGTGATTTTGGAATTAATTCCAATGTCAACCAATAGATGGCGCTGTGTATCGATTTTGCCGATGTCTGTAGAATTTATCCATACTTATTATGTGGTAGATTCTCTCATTTCGTGCAAAACGGGCAAATTTGAGAGAAAAAAATGAATTCCTTTTTATGATTTTTTTTATGAATCGGTATCAAAAACAGAAACTATTTATGTAGTTTATATATAATTATACGCATTATGTACGTAGATATCGACCGATGAAATTCTGTACTGCTGATGGTAATGAAAATTATGGTAGTATATTTAGTAGTGATTACAATGAACCTATTGATTGTGCTGCAATAAAATGACCTCAATACGTGAACTGTTAGTTCAAATGTTATAGAACAAATCATAAATATACGTATTAAGGATAATATCGCAAAGAAAAACGTATAAAATTCATTACCTACATTTAAGTTTCATTACCTTCATTAAGTTTCATTACCGTCACGTTAATTTCTGAAGGTAATCGATGGGTAATGAAAGTGAGGGAAATGATTTTTTTAAACTATTTTTGATTTTAGACAGCAATTAATCGATCACCGTGCATAATAATAAATAATGGTTGTAAACATACACATTACGGATGCAATAGGACCAAAAGAATAAAAAAAACACATCTACTTATTTTAAGAATCCGTCGTCGGTAATGATTTGGAATTAGGTTGAAGCACGATTTCAGCGATATTTTTCGAGTCACCCAAAAAAACTACCGCCCGTAGAAGGACGTTCGTTGCTGCTGGCCGACTGACTGGCAAGTGAGAAGGTGGGAGGGGGTGCTTGATCCAGTTACAATGCGTATACGTAATGATTTTCGATATTTCAAGCCGTGCTGAAGGAAATGAAAAAAAAATTGCGACAAAATGTTTTTGTCACAGTGTACTTAAATTATAACAATATTACAACTTTTAAATTCATAATACAATCCGTTATTAGATACTTGATTTACCTAAAATAACAATATGCCAGACTATCCTGTACTTTATTTTAAAATAATTATTGTTTCTCTCTCATCGCAAAAAAGACACTGAAGGTAATGAATTTTCAGCCACTAAAATATTTTTTTCAGTCTGTTACTCCTCATGAATAATATCACTTCAACGTGGCAGTAATAGGTAAGTAAGATACTTATCGATAAAAAATATTTTGTGGCTCCTAGGTTGTTTAGATTCGCCAAAAAAGTTACGGACACGTGTTTTGCACGAAATAAGAGAAACACCCATGTATTATAAATGGGAAAGTGTATCTGTCTGTATGTTTGTCTTTCTTTCACGGCAAAACGGAGCGACGATTTGGCGTGATTTTTTAAGTGGTGATAGTTGAAGGATGGAGAGTAACAGGCTACTTTTGGCCCCTTTCTATCCCCCCATTTTAGGGAAGTGGAGGGCGCGAGCGAAGCCGCGGAAAAAGGTAGTACATATCTTTATAAATAGAAATAGTGTTCCTGGGAATAATCGGTCCCGCGGTGAAAACCCTGGTATCTACTCGTATAAGATCAGGCCATCGCTTACCGTCATTCGTTTGCTCGTCTGCCACCGATAATACATAAAAAAAGTATTTTACCTACACTTTAGTTTTCAAAGTAACTTCATTCAAAAATTCCTTAAGAAATGAGTAAACTCTTAGATTGAAAACTGCTATCATTACCAACTATCTACGTGGATTGCCTGCCGATAAATACGTAAGTTTTTAGTATCTACTTTAATTTTAAAGAATTGATTGCCAACGTCCATACCACGTTGAAAACACCGGTTCTCGTCCGATCACCGAAGTTAAGCAACGTCGGGCGCGGTCAGTACTTGGATGGGTGACCGCCTGGGAACACCGCGTGCCGTTGGCTTTTTGGTCTTTGTAACCAAAAATATAGACTAAAATTTCTAAATTCATAATTTTGCACCCAGTACCTACCGTCTTTTAGTTTCATCATACGGTTTTGCTGTCAAATAACGTTCATCACTATAAATAATACGCACTATGCATTATTTTTAGCCATGGCCTCTTATATCACGATGTTTATAATAATACAAGATAATAATGAATAAGCACTTATTTATCGTCTTATGTTATCAGCACGATTTTAATATTCATCATTTTAGTTACGTAATTCGGTTCAGCTACCGGGCCGACAGCTATTTCAAAATAGACAAGTCTTATAATAGGTATA
>JABMDO010000570.1:0-35066 GCA_014851415.1 Cnaphalocrocis medinalis
CATTACCAACTATCTACGTGGATTGCCTGCCGATAAATACGTAAGTTTTTAGTATCTACTTTAATTTTAAAGAATTGATTGCCAACGTCCATACCACGTTGAAAACACCGGTTCCTCGTCCGATCACCGAAGTTAAGCAACGTCGGGCGCGGTCAGTACTTGGATGGGTGACCGCCCTGGAACACCCGCGTGCCGTTGGCTTTTTGGTCTTTGTAACCAAAAATATAGACTAAAATTTCTAAATTCATAATTTTGCACCCAGTACCTACCGTCATTTTAGTTTCATCATATGACATGTTTTGCTGTCAAATAAACGTTCATCACTATAAATAATACGCACTATGCATTATTTTTAGCCATGGCCTCTAATATCCTACGATGTTTATAATAATACAAGATAATAATGAATAAGCAACCTATTTATCGTCTTATGTTATCAGCACGATTTTAATATTCATCATTTAGTTACGTAATTCGGTTCAGCTACCGGGCCGACAGCTATTTCAAAATAGACAAGTCTTATAATAGGTATATTTAGCTCGATTAACTTGGTGTGGTAGGAACTAGTCGCTTATTTCAATTGAACAGGTACCCGGGGGCGTAGCTCAGATGGTAGAGGCGCTCGCCTAGCATGCGAGAGGTACCGTGGATCGATACCCGGCGCCTCCATATCATGATTAATTTTTGTGATTTTTAGATGTCCTTAGTGTGTTTACAATTTGTTACATCCTTATAAATAAATTTTAAACTCGCTTTACTTTATACCACGTTTTGTAATAGGCGGTAATAGTTTTGCACAAATACAATAATAAATTTTAATAGTGTTTTGATTACATCTCATTTCCAGTAGACCCTAAATTTTTTCATTATTTAAATAGTTATTCTGCTATTTGAGACTAACTGCCACACGCAGAGACGTCAATGAATTTTAACTGTCACTTAAGAAAAATATAAAAAATACACTCACCTATTTTAATACACATAAAGACAACCCATAATACAGATAATCGAACATTAATAACCATTCCTATATAATTGTATTATAAATCGTATTGTAAGTTTAATAAATGTTATAAATACTCTGTTGATCAGATAATCCAGCAAATGAACTTTTCGTCTCGAACATCCTCGATGGACGTTCAAAGGAACTTGGAGTCTGTGGTAGAAAAACGTACCAAAGACACATTTGGGCCCCCCGTCGGGAAAAAGATGCTGGTGTTTATAGACGACATGAACATGCCCATCGTGAGTATCTTACTAAAACTTTTGTACTTAAAGTTGTATGGTAGGCACTTGTGTCGGTAGGTAGGTACAGTCGTTTATTAGGAATCGAGGGACACATGCAGTGCCGTTTTATTCCATTAGGCATTATAGGCAACTGCCTAGGGGCCCTTGGCCACGTTCAGGGGCCCCTGTGCTACAGGGAAAAGAATAGGCAATGTTTCTAAACAGTAAAAAAATAATTTGAAAATTTGCTCTGTACATTACATCGACGCTATTTTAGTACATTTCGGAACGCATTCCTTATTAGATATTATTATTATGATTATTATGATAGTTTAAAAGTTTATACGCAGTAATATAATTGCAAGCAATTTTATCGCGGTAATTTAATTAAAAACGCTCAAAACTCTTTGTTGTGAATGCACACTTACTATACTGGTACCTACCAAATATGTATTATAAGAAAGGCCAACTCTTCACACGATGGAAAGGCGAATTCTGAACGAAGACGTCAAATTTTACAACTGTCAGTGCTAGTTTGGCAGAACGGTGAATTATCAAAACGTCAAGATATTAAAAAAGAAGGAAGAGCTCTCTGGTTTTTGGTAGTCTACGTGTCTATGGTTGTTGGAAAAAATTTGTTCGTTTACGCGGGATTAAAAAGTTGGTTGTCTGAATATTGCTTTATTTTGATACTTCTAACAGTTCAGAAGTGGCATTTATAACGTCCATTATTGTATTTAATCATGGGAAATCGATCTGAGCGATCTCGGTCTCGATCACGATCGCGGGAAAGGAAAAAACGCCGTCGTCATAGGTCGCGGGAATCTTCTGCAAAACGCGGTAGAAACTCGTTCGAGGCTAGACTCGACTCCATAGAAAAACTGTTACAAAAAGTGTGTGAACCAAGAGGAAGTGCAAAGTCGCCACAGCTACAGATGACGACACCAATTGCGGATAACGAGAGACGGGCCACGGAGGCTCAATTGACCGGTGCAGTGACAGATCCAGGGCAGTCGCCGGTGCCGCCGCCGCCGCCGCTGCCGCCGCCGCTGCCGCCGCCGCTGCCGCCGCCGCCGCCGGTGCAGCGGCCGCCAGAATCGCCGCAGCTGGGGCTAGATGAGCCATCCACGACTGGGATGACGGTTTGTCCCTCTGGTCAAACAACAGGTCAGATGAACAAGTTCTTACCGGGGTCAGACAACGTCCCCACATTTAGTGGTAATGTGTTAAGTGATAAAATGTCGGCACTAAATTGGGTTAAAAGACTAGAAGCGTTATCGAATATTTACGAGTGGGATGAGCGATTCTTAATATATCAGATGACGTCCAAGCTATCCGGTAATGCGCGGCTCTGGTTTGACGCCCAACAAGAAATCAACTACAGTTGGGAG
This sequence comes from Cnaphalocrocis medinalis, assembly GCA_014851415.1. Lineage (NCBI taxonomy): Eukaryota > Metazoa > Arthropoda > Insecta > Lepidoptera > Crambidae > Cnaphalocrocis > Cnaphalocrocis medinalis. The sequence goes on from JABMDO010000570.1 coordinate 2,619, forward strand.
CAATGGAAACAGAAATTAGTGTCAAATTTTCCAGAAGGACGAGGAATAGCCTCTAAGTTACATGATTTTGTTACAGTTATGCGAGAAAATAATGAAAGTGTATTAGACTTTTATTATAAAAAAGTCTCTTTAGGAAAAAAATGTGATCAACCGGACCATGTAATAACAGATGTTATCATTTTCACTTTAAATGATCCTTTGTTAAAATCAGGTGCCCGAAGTGCCGCATGTCGTGACACAAACACATTGCTAGAGTACCTAACAGATGTTGCTTCAGATTCTGTCTCAGTTAGTAGAAATAGAGGTAGCAGTAATAATATGAATGATTCTAATAGATCTAAATTGATCCGTAAAACAATCCCAAATCGTGGGCAGCGGGATGATATTAAATGTTTCAATTGTGGCAGTAAGGGTCACTTTGCGACTCAATGTTCATCTGAAATGAAACATTGTGATCGATGTCATAAGTATGGGCATGTTACTAAAGATTGTAAGGAGAAACATTTTTGTACTAGGTGCGATAAATGGGGTCATCTAAATGACCAGTGTTATAAGGCAAAAAAAGAAAATACAAATAAACCTCCAAACTTATTTAGAATGATAAATGTTGATGTAAATGACAGGAAGTATCATAAAGATGTTATCGTTAATGGTGTAAAACTGTCAGCTTATGTTGATTTTGGAAGCGCTTGTAACACTATCACTTCGAGTGCTGTTACTCGTGCTGGGCTGAAATTTGATTATGGGTCATCACATTCTATTAGGGCTTATGGTGGTGGTCTTGTTACGCCATTAGGGGAATTGACCACTCATCTTGTGTTAGACCAAGCTTCAGCGACCGTTCCAGTGTTGGTTGTAGAAGAAGGTTTGCAGGAAACCGATATGATAATAGGCCGACCGTTTACAGAGCTGCCAAACGTTTATGTTACAAAAACATTTGATGAATTGATTATTACAAATACAAGTAGTGAACCTAATAATTTTAATGTTTTGCCAAATAACCTTCCAATGGAGGACAAAATATTGAAGTTATCTGTTGTGTCTGATACTACTTTATATCACGGGTTAAATAATGTTTTAGTTACTATAGCAGATGACGATAAGGACTACCGTTCAGAAACTATTCATGTTAGGGCATCGCAGCATTTGGAACTTGGAAAAGAAATAGATGTTCTGAGCAGTTCAGTGTCATTGAAAGACAGTTGTGGGGAAATAAAAATTGTAAGTCATAATCATACTCCTTTGACCATATATGCAACAAAGTGTATAGCACGAGCTAAACCGATATCACCAGCACATGAATTGAATACTGATCTAAAGGGGGAAGATAAAGAACAACTCCAACATTTACTAGAACAATATGATTCTTGTTTTGCCGGACCTGATAGTAGAATAGGTTCCTTCAGATCCGATCAGCATATGGAAATGTCTATTGAATTAACTAATTCTACTCCATTCTACTATAGGCCTTATAGAATGGCACAAAACGAAATTAATAAAGTTAAAGCCATAGTTGAGGATTTACTAAAACAGGACATTATAGAACCCAGTAACTCACCATATGCCAGTCGTATCTTACTAGTAACGAAGAAAAATGGTGATAGTAGAATGTGTGTGGACTACAGACATTTGAATAGTATCACAAGAAAGGATAGATACCCTCTTCCTCTAATACAGGACCAAATTGATAAATTGAACGGGCAAAAGTATTTTACTACTCTGGATATGTGTGCCGGTTACCATCAGCTTTGGATACATCCTGATAGTAGAAAATTTACTGCGTTTGTCACGCCATTTGGCCAATATCAGTACAAAAGAATTCCCTTCGGTCTGGCAAATGCGCCGGCAGTTTTCCAACGGGCAATCAATACTATGTTAGGGAACTTACGATTCGAATTCGCTGGGGCATACTTAGATGACATAATTTGTTATTCGAGTACAATATCCGAGGGCCTGGAGCGCTTAGAAACAATCTTAAAACTTATTTCAGCATCTGGATTAACACTACGCAAAGAAAAATGTTCATTCCTTAAAACTCAGATAGAGTACCTTGGCTTTGATGTAACCCAGAATGAGATCCGTCCATCACCAAGAAAGGTAGAAAGTGTTGAAAACTTCCCCAAACCGACAACTATTCACCAACTGAGACAGTTCTTAGGATTGGCAAGCTATTTCAGGCGATTCATCAAATCTTTTGCGTTGCGAGCTCGTCCTTTAACAGCCTTACTAAAGAAAGACTCTCCTTGGTGCTGGGGTAAATCTCAAGATGACTCTTTTAATGATATTAAATCCACTTTGGTTTCGCGGCCAGTATTGGCAATATATGACGAAAATTTGGAGACTCAGGTGCATACAGATGCGTCAACTCTAGGCATCGCAGGGATTTTGATGCAAAGACAGCCTGACGGTCATCTGAAACCGGTTGCGTTTGCAAGCAGACAAACTACGGCTGCTGAGAGTAAGTATCATTCTTACGAACTCGAAGCACTCGCCGTGGTCATGAGCATAAAGAAGTTTCGTGTATACCTACTAGGAAAACCTTTCACTGTGGTCACAGACTGCAATGCACTAAGTGCAACTTGGACAAAGCGGGATATGGTGCCAAGAATCGGGCGATGGTGGCTTGAGCTGCTTGAATATGATTTCAAAGTGGTATACCGCCCAGGAACACAAATGCGACATGCGGACGCACTCAGCCGCAACCCTGCCAGTGAAAATGTTGTCATGCACATAGATCAAGTAACATGGGTGACAGCTGTGCAACAAGCTGATACTAAGATAACCGCTATTATAACAGAGCTAAAGTCAAATAATGATTATTTCAAGAAGGATTACTGTATGGCCGATGGACAATTATGCAGATTAGTAGACGGTGATAAGAGGATAGTCATTCCCAAGTCAGTTAGATGGCGCCTGGTCAAGATGTATCATGACGATAATGGTCACATGTCCGAAGAGAAAGTTATTGAACTGATTCGTAAAAAGTATTGGTTTGAAAAATTACGTCGGTTCGTTACTAAATATGTAAAGGGTTGCATATCCTGTCAATTTGCTAAGAAACCCAGTGGAATACAGAGGGGTCAGTTGTATCCTATTAACAAGGGAAATATACCATTCGAAACGATACATATTGACCATTTAGGTCCATTTTGCGAGTCAAAACAAGGCAACACATACCTGTTGGTCATTATAGATGGATTTTCAAAATATGTCTGGTTAGAACCCGTTCCGAATACCCGAACAGAACATGTCTTAGTAACCCTACAGCTGCACGAGAAGATATTTGGAACACCTGTGCGTATCATCAGCGACCGAGGAAAGTGTTTTGCTAGTCAGTCGATGGCGGACTACTGCACTAGCAGACTCATCAAGCATATTATGAATGCGGTAGCTTGTCCCCGAGCAAATGGCCAGGTAGAGCGAGTTAACCGCACCGTTTTACAGTCGCTTACAGCTTGTATTGGTGACAGACATCACGCATGGGAGGATTATATTGTACAAGTACAGAGAGGGTTAAATTCAACATTTAATAAGTCGACAAAGAAAAGTCCATATGAGCTTGTTTTCGGCTTCGTTCCTCGTTTCCCTTTAGACGTACGTGAACCTGAACAAGCAGGTGTAAACCTTATCCAAAACCGCAAAGAGGCTGCAGAAAACTTGATAGTAAACTCAACACAAATGAAAACGAGATTTGATAAAAAGCACATACCATCACTGGTATTCAAAGTTAATGATTTGGTTCAAGTGGAGCGTAGGATTCTTAAAAAAGGAATAACAAGTGGTAAACTAGTAGATAAATATGCTGGTCCCTATAAAGTCGTTAAAATTTTGGATAATGATAGATATCGCGTTGAATCGTTAAATGTGCGAGGACGGAGGTATAGAAATATTATTGCATCTGATAAAATGAAACCGTTTCGAATTCAAGAAAATTCTGATATTGATACTGATACAGATGATGTCTAGATGGTAAATCCTGTCATAAAAAAAATAAATAAATAATATATTAATGTTAGATAAAAAAAAAAAAAAAAAAAGTAATAATTGGCTTAGAGAAGACTTTGTTCCAAGTTAATGATTTGTTTTGATTGATATTATTTTATGCTTGTTAATTAAACTATTATTTTATTTTATTAAACTTCTGTCAAATGTAAAATTTAAAAAAAAAATAATAATAATAAGAGGTGTGTTAAATTGTATTCATTTTGATTAATGTTAGGTATAAAACTTAGATAATTTATTATGATTTAGTGAGAATTACTTTTAAGCTTATTGAAACTAATATTTTAGGCTATTGTAATGTGATTTTCAATTTAAAAAAAAAAAACATGTCCAGCAATTCCTTTGAGTAATTCATTATGGTTAGTAGGGACATAGTGAGTGATGATGTGTTTAAATTTGTGATTATTTGCCTCTGAATGCAATGCAATGCCAAGGAAATTAATAGTAAATTATAGGTTAATTTTAGTAAGACTTAATTAAAAAAAAATGTATGTCTTGTAGTATTTAACATGTTTGGTAACATGATTAAATTTTAGTTTGTTACTGAGGGAAAATTTTAAAATTATAATGTTAAGACTCAATAGTTAAACAGTTGTTTGCTTTAATTGTCCTATGAATGAGAGTCCCTAAGCAAATAAATGAAACATTCTAGAGGTGAGTGTCAAGTCTTTTCAAGTTAAATTAGAAACAGAATGCTATGTTAGAATGATTTCACCTGAGAACAGGTTATGTCAGATCCATCCAATAACAGAAGTTGATAAGATTGAGATTGGTTAGAATGACCACGTCACCCAAGAACAGAAGTTCACCTGAGCTCAGGTTTTAAGATTAATAAAGTTTAAACAGTTCAAGAGTCAAGTTTATGATTAGCCAGTTGGAAAGTCAAGTTTAAGTTTATGCAGTTGTAGATAAGTTTAAGATTAGCCTGTTAGTGATTACAGTCATTGTAAGAGATTAAAGATGGTTACGTTTAATGAATAATTGTGCAAAAAACTAATTGAAGTTATTTTCAGGTAATACGGGGCCGTATTCCTAGCTCAGGATGGTCGAGTATAAGAAAGGCCAACTCTTCACACGATGGAAAGGCGAATTCTGAACGAAGACGTCAAATTTACAACTGTCAGTGCCAGTTTGGCAGAACGGTGAATTATCAAAACGTCAAGATATTAAAAAAGAAGGAAGAGCTCTCTGGTTTTTGGTAGTCTACGTGTCTATGGTTGTTGGAAAAAATTTGTTCGTTTACGCGGGATTAAAAAGTTGGTTGTCTGAATATTGCTTTATTTTGATACTTCTAACAGTATATTCTATGGCCAAGCTACTTCATAAGGTTGGCAGTACTGGTTCGTTGGCATGACCGGGAATTCCCCGAGTCGTTAAATACGTATTGTATGATGTGTCATAGACATTATTTTCGAACCATTTTCAATTAAATCGTTCAATTTTTACTTCGTGCAATTCGTTTGCAAGTTTCACGGCTGTGAATAAAAAGAGAGTTTTACAATTTGTGTTTTAAAAATTACGAATTTAAGGATAAGTGTTGGATATTTATTTATAAAGACTGCAGAAGTGCTTCAGGCTTTGTGAAAATCGGTGTGAACGACGGGTTAAAAACAGTGTAGTGGAAACTAAAGTTTTTCGGAGGTCTTCGTTCAACGATGTCTCAAAACCGTTTAAATTCATTGGCTATAATGGCAATTGAAAATGACGTGTTTGGAGAAGATTACCTTTCAGGATATCTGAACGATTTTGTATCAAAAAAGTTAGAAGAGTTAATATTTAAGCTATGTATGTTTTTTTTAAATGCATAAATAAACATTCTGTTCATTTGATTCAACATTTTTATTGAATAATATGATGATATACCCAGGTTAGTAAAAAACGGTGTAATTTTGAATTTTGTTGTGTTAACGTAAAAATTAGAAGAGGGTAGGGGGCCCTGGATGAGCATTGCCTAGGGGCCCCGACAGGCATAACCCGGCCCTGGACACATGCTACCACAATGGTTAACAGTACCAATATACAAAAAAAGTGTTCGACAAGTTTCCCAACTAAACTTGTTGCAATGTTTGATAGAAGAGATAGTGAAAGGGATGTTTACCCAATAGGTACACTTTGGATAAGCACTTTTCTTTCACTCACACAGAATCAAAGCCATTATGCAGAGTTGCCCAAAGCAAAATAGATTTTTGTCACATAGGTAGCCTAAATAATCATGAAAATTGTTACTATAACTGTAAAATTGTAACTCCACTGGTGTTGCAAGTGTCCATGACCGGCGGCAATTGCTTACCATCAGGTGATCCGCCTGCTCGTCTGCTACCTTTCACATGAAAAAAAGGAAATATACCTAGATTATTGCTGAACTCATTTCCTGATTACGTTTTAGGTGGATACCTATGGCACGCAACAACCGATTGCTTTGCTTAAACTACTATTTGAGAGAAAAGGATTTTACGATCGTGGGAAGGATCTAACCTGGAAGAACCTGAAAGATATAGGATTTTTGGCTGCTATGGGAAAAGCCGGTGGTGGCAGAAACGACGTAAGATCATTTAAAAAGTTATAATTTTAATAGAAATAAAAAAAATCTATTTTATTTCATATAATCTACCACTGCTGCACTAGTTTGAAACGTCGATTTCTACTGACATCAGCAAGAAACTCAGTAGTTACTTTTTTCAAATAGTAATAAGTTACAGAGTTCCATCGGTAATGTCAATTAAAATCGATCTGTTATAGCTGTACTTATGTTTAGACCTCACTATCGCCAACGTCCATACCACGTTGAAAACACCGGTTCTCGTCCGATCACCGAAGTTAAGCAACGTCGGGCGCGGTCAGTACTTGGATGGGTGACCGCCTGGGAACACCGCGTGCCGTTGGCTTTTTGCCTCATCTGTCTTAACATTTCATTATAAATGGCATAGTTTTTTATTTCAGGTTGATCCTCGTTTCATCTCGATGTTCTCAGTTTATAACTTGCAATTTCCCTCTGAGAATACTTTACGGCACATTTATACGTCTATTTTGGACGGACACTTTTCCGTATTCCCTGAGGAAATTCAAGAAATTGTGGATAAAATAGTGCAAATGACATTAGATCTGTATAAGGTAAGAATTTGACTTTGCAGTAGTACGAAAATAGTAATAAATAACTATGTATTCTTATTTTATTTATTTTCATTTATTTGGAAAACGAACAGCTGTCTTAATACAATTGTTTTTACAATGAACTAATTTATTCCGATACTGATTCTTAACCAATATGCGATGCAATCTAGACATAAAACACCTATTTAATTTTTATTTGTACATTTCAAGATGTTGATCTAAATTTTACAGAAATAATGAATTTGAGGTCTGCCCGAAAGTTCGATTTCTAAGAATAACCCATTCCTCAAAACTGAGGGGTCATGACTGCATCACTTTTTCTCAATTTTTCTCACTCTGGCGATGTGGAGGGCGTTATGTACCGTAGAATCAAGACCTGACACTAGAATATGTTTGACAGATAATAATAGTAGACTTGCCGCCTACCCCGGCGAAGTTCCACTACATATTCAACCTGCGCGACCTGTCCCGCATCGCGGCCGGCATGTGCCTCACGCACCCGAACTTCTTCAGCGAGAAGCGCGCCGTGGTGCGCTGCTGGCGGAACGAGTTCACGCGCGTCATATGCGACCGGCTCATCAACATGCAGGTGAGAACCAGGGGGGCAATGCTCGTGCACTCGACATTGATGTCGAATTTAGAGATTTCATACATTCGTCCATAAAAATTACTAATTTGACATCAATGTCGAGTGCACGAGAATTGCTACCCAGGTGGCCAATTCTCGGTTTTCGCCTTCAATGTCGAGTCGACTTCATGAAACGCATAGACCAATAGGAGAACAAGATAAGGAATGTCGACTGTAATCTGTGTCGCTTATTCTTTTTTTAATTGATAGGTGGCAGACGAGCAGGCTGCTTCAGCCGGTCATGTGCAAGCGTTACTCTAGTAGTGTGATAGAAAGTGCGCTGCCGACCTTTAAACCTTCTTCACTCTCACTCACTTGGCGAAATACAGCGCGGGCGCTGTATCATGCCAGTTTTGTGTTAGACGGTGGTTTTACTCCAGTCGAACCGGCTCGTTCATGCCGAAGAATGGCTTTTCCACGAATATAATACTAATATTATAAACATTTACATCTCCTTTTTTAACCACGTATTCTAGTAAAAGTTTTTTCAACGACTATTTCGACTCTCCATACAAAATGACCAAGACACGTGACCGACTTTGTATAAGAAATATTTTTTTATGCGAATATCCAAAAGTCATGGAACAATGTTGTTCAAAATGGTTGGTAGAACTCGTGGATAAACGGATGTAAATGTTCACAGATACAGCCTGTATATTTCTTCACCCGTAGGTATTTCATTTAGATGTATACCTACAGCTGTTGAAATGAGCATTTTTTTTTTTTATGTGATAGGTAGCAGACGAGCAGGCGGATCACCTGATGGTAAGCAATTGCCGCCGCCCATGGACACATGCAACACCAGTGGAGTCACAAGTGCGCTGCTAACCTTTTATCCCCTTCCCCCCCGATGGGCCTCCGGTCAAAGATTTAAATCATAGATATGCCCTCCCCATACTTTGACCGCGCCGATTTGAGTCGCACCTCAAATAACCTAGTTTTGCTCAACTGAGATTAGCACGGATTAGTTGTCGTTTGCACTCGGTGACAGTTGTACGACACAGCTGCCTGGATTTTTGACAGGAAAAAGCACTCAAAATGCCTTCATGTGCCTTTTTATTGTGTAAGAAAAATACTACAAATTCAAATAAAGCGAATGGTGTAACATTTCACTCGTAAGTATTTATATTTCATCAATAATTTAATTTATTTTATTTTGTTGACAAAACATCAAAGTGTGATCGGCCAGCGCGTGACAGAGAGAGTAGTATTGGCAATTACTGTGAGACAAAACGAGACAACATCATTATCTCGGTGGCCAATATTCTTAGACCCGCTGTAGTACTCAGAACTCAGTTGATAACAGCTCATTTGTCAATGGTTTACAATAATCGGGAAAAGTACGGTAGCGTCAGCAGTTTCGATAGGCATTGTTTTAATAGCGGTCAGATATAAAATAGCAATTTTATTTCGACTAGAAATCAATAAACATGCAAATAATAAAAAATTACGTATTATTTTTAAGTAAACGTATATTGTTTTAGATTTCCGCAAGATCCGCGTTTAAAAGAAAAATTGACCAAAGTTATCCGGCGGGATCGAAGGGATGAATACTGGTTACCTGGACAATTTAGTCGAATTTTCTCTTCTCATTTCAAAGAAAATGATTCATATTTGACTCCCCTAGGTCGGCGTAAAGTAAAAAGTATTACCTATATTTGTATTTCTTCTGTTGTCTTATTCTATAACACAAGTGCTTAAGCTACTTAGTACGGAGTCAGGACATTAATGTGGGGTTGTGTTAATTATTAATTAATTATTAAGTTATAGTAAATATTAAGGAATTAGTAGCCTTTATTATAGAAATCAAGTCATAGCTACTATGATGGGATTAGGCATAATCACCACCCTTTATGCGGTTTGGTGATCAAACCCGATATTCGCTCTGTGATTAGAGTAATTTATTTGAATAAATAGATAAATGTAGTGTAACATTTAGAAATAAAATGTCCTATTAATAAAATTGCTTTTAAATTTAGGAATTGTTTTATTTTTAGTTCCCAGTATAAAAATTTTGCTGACCGTATTTTATTCTCATAGATAGTGACTTTCGATGACACGCACACGTCATGTCATCAAAATATTGCCTCGTTTTTAGGTGTCAGGGCATATCTATGATTTAAATCTTTGCCTCCGGTACCCTCACTCACTCGGCGAAACACAGCACAGGAGCTGCTTCACGCCGGTTTTCTGTGAGGCAGTGGTATCACTCCGGTCGAGCCGGCCCATTCATGCCGAAGCATGGCTCTCCCACAATTCGCATGATGTTTGACAGGACAACGAGCTGATGCGCACACACATACAAGAGCACATCGTTAAGTACTTCCCGGAGGAAGAGCCCGTTGTGTTGGAGGAGATCGTCGTGCCCGAGGAGGACGTCATGCCCGATGAAGAAGAAGACGGTATTTAAACAATGATATTCATATTCAACCCTATTCGTAACGTATCAAAGTGCAAGATTCTATGTAACTAATTCCATACTCAAATAGGTTTTGTAAATTAATTAATATTGTTTAAATTCTTGAGCGCTGTGTAATTAAAGTAAGCGTATATTGGTATACGCATTTTACCATCTTCCATCGCCAACGTCCATACCACGTTGAAAACACCGGTTCTCGTCCGATCACCGAAGTTAAGCAACGTCGGGCGCGGTCAGTACTTGGATGGGTGACCGCCTGGGAACACCGCGTGCCGTTGGCTTTTTGTCAATTACATTTTTAATATTAGAGTTTTCTTAAAATAAATTCACAACAATGTAATAATTTAGTTTGCTGCACATATTTTTTTTTTTTTAGAATTTGCCATAAAAGAGCCAAAACCAGCTCCAGAGGCTGCAGAAGCAGCGGAACCTGAAATTGAAGAAGAAGAAATTGAAGTTGAAAAAGAACTGACGGTAAAAAATATATTTGTATTTTTTTTACATTGTCAGGTCATTCATATCATTGATAAAATGTAGCTCTAGTTTTTATAACCCTGTGTAACTAACAACTATTTACATATTATTACAGCTAGAAGAGTATGCGCTCCGCGATCCCTTACTGTTCGGCGACTACCGCAATGCGCTGGATGAAGAAGAAATACGGTACTATGAAGATTTACTCGACTACGAAGCAGTCTATTTCCTATTCCAAGAGGTAATAATGGCATCATTAGGTTGGCAACACGAGAATACGTGAGGTTATTTTAGTTGGTAAGATTAGAGTCTAAATTCTCATTTCAAAATTTTAAAATCATGCGTACAATTTTTAAACGTATATTTCGCCTTGCCTATCGCCAACGTCCATACCACGTTGAAAACACCGGTTCTCGTCCGATCACCGAAGTTAAGCAACGTCGGGCGCGGTCAGTACTTGGATGGGTGACCGCCTGGGAACACCGCGTGCCGTTGGCTTTTTGCTTTTATATGACAATCACATTTTTTTACCAGACATATTGGTCATAAACTCTGACGAGCGACGATACGAAATAGATATAATTTGTATTGAAAAAATATTTTGTTATGAAAAAATATTTTAGTGACAAACCAAACAATAGGCGGTGTAGCCTAATAGAAGTACAGTGGCCAGCACATCAAGTTACTACAATCTGTTAAATTTCCTTAGTTGATTGATATTGAACCAAACACGTTTGACATAAAAGTGAGGTTCGATTGAAGAAATTTGACAGATTGTAGTAACTTGATGTGCTGGCCACCGTACAATTACACAGAAGCCTAATAAAGGTACACTTAATACTTCATAGCATTATCTATCAGCCAACCATTGTTGTTGCAACCAAACCTTGTAGTTTGCAGTAACTGACAATGCAGAGCGCGTCATTATTCATAGAATTGACTATGGTATAAATTATAACGACCTACGTCACTATAGTGACGCTGAATTGCTGTGGCGATTTGAATCATAATGACCTGCTTTAATTATAGTAGGGGAGCCCAAGAGGGGATTTTGGGATTTACTCAAGCGCGGCAGATTACTATACAGGCAGGTACCTTGTACCCCATTAAATACCTCCACTGAGTATGAGTCCTGTATATGTGGCCGTGCGTCAAGGATAAAGGATCAGATTAGTAAAAAAAAATTGATCATCTGAAATTCTCGAGCGCGTCAGATTAAGATAGGATAAGTTAGTTATATGCTAAAAAGTGTATATTCCACTAATCTGACAATTTTCGATTGACGATAAGAAGTTAGTGGGTTACAAACTTGTAAAAAAAAAACGTCATCTTGACTTTCTCGAGCGTGGCTAAATTTTTTTTTATTTTTATGGGAATAATTCAACGTTCACGAAAAATATATAATCTGACGATTTCCATAAGCCGAAGGAAGGAAAAATAATCGATAAAGTTTAAAGCGTGCAGCTACGTGGTGCCGGTATTCCCCTCTCCGATGGGACTATGGGTGGAGAGTTGTCGATGAAAAATATGAGATGATCTGGTTTGAGGGTGATCAATTGCCAAAAGCATACGAAGACGTTGTCGTAGCACCAGATGTTTTTGAGGATACTCCAGAATTAGGTATATTTTTTCTGCAATCATTGAAGAAATTATTATTCATGAGGAAAAATTCGTTTAATATTCTTATGATTTCTTGTTACAGATACACTACCTCAGGATGAAATCGAGTCAGAGGAGGAAGATAATTCTACCGACGAAGATGACGATTAAAAAAAAAAATATTTTTCATATTTATTTTCTTATAAATAAAAGTTTTGTACTTCAAAAAATATATACTGGTTTATTTGCATGCTATTTTTTCAGTTTTTCAATTCGTTAAGTTAAAAGACTTGAAAAAATAAAAAATAAAAATTTTCTATTGTCAGATTAGGCCAATCCCTCCAGATAATTGTCAGATTATGAGACAACACGTTAAGGGTACATAGATGAACCATATATATCTTAATCTGACGCGCTCGACTATTTCAAAATGGCGATTTTTTTTTGCTCATTCAAATAATGGCCGCGAGTTTGGGTCACATCTAAATCGTCAGATTATTATATAAGAACCTTTTTTTAGGTTCACTTAACACCCCCTTTGAAAATCTGACGCGCTCGATTAAATTTTTTTTTTCTCCGTTTTTCACCCTTACGTACGACCACCTCCACCATGGAAACAGTCAGATTAAAATATGTATGTTTTCAAAAATACGTAAGACATGGATGCTATTAATATCTGACGCGCTCGAGTATGTCCATGCAACTGTTTTTTTTTACATTTTTGAAAATTTACAGCGACTTCCCCCACCGATGGAAGTATGGATATTATATGACATTTTTTTTTTCTTATCATGTAAGCTTCGCAATCCAATATGTCTCTTTGACGCTCGAGTAAATCCCGATTTAGCATCCTGGGCTCCCCTACTATTACGATAGCAACTTAGCTTTAGGATACGGGGTAAATATGTGTTTGGGTATTTTGCGTCATCTTTCGCCAACGTCCATACCACGTTGAAAACACCGGTTCTCGTCCGATCACCGAAGTTAAACAACGTCGGGCGCGGTCAGTACTTGGATGGGTGACCGCCTGGGAACACCGCGTGCCGTTGGCTTTTTGTTGAAAAGGAATATGTTTAATTTTACTGTTCTGTTTTCGGTCTTTTACAAAGGAGATTTAAAACCTTTTTATCAATAGCTTTAGGTTTAATTGTGCCAATATATGCGCAAATGATATCTTTATAGACGATCAGTGAAGGTCGCGGGAGTCCCTTGGATGCGGGTAGCACAGGACCGATCTGTGTGGAAATCTTTGTGTGAGGCCTATGTCCAGCAGTCGACGTTCTATTGGCTGAAATGATAATGAAGGTGATGATATCTTTATCAGATTCTCGACGAGTTCAACGAGCGCGTCGGCAAGATGTCGGTGGTTTTGTTCGAGGACTGCCTGGAGCACCTCACGCGCACGCACCGCATCCTGCGCATGGACCGCGGCAACGCTATGATCATCGGCGTGGGCGGCTCGGGGAAGAAGTCGATTTGTCGTCTCGCTGCTTTTGCCGCCGGTAGATCGAACTTATTTTATATTATTATGTAATATCACCTATTAGAGGAGCAGACGAATCACCTTATGGTAAACACATCACAAGTGCGCTGCCAACATTTTATCCATACTTTTTGGTGTTGCGGGTGTCCATGGGCGGCGGTAATCGCTTACCATCAGCTGATCCGTCTGTTCGTCTGCCCCCTATCTCATAAAAAAAAAACCTACTTTTCCCATCTGATTGGGCCTTCGATACTCTTGCTCATTCGGCGAAACACAGCGCAGGCGCTGCTTCACGCCGGTGTTTTATATGGTATCACTCTGGTCAAGCCGGCCCATTGCTGCTAAAGATTGGCTCTGCCACATTAAGGTTTTGATTCCTTGACAGGTTAATCGACCCTAATGATAACCTATCAAGTCTATAGCTCCTTGACATGATTTGACACATAAATCTTCTATTTAGGTTGCGAAATGTTTGAAATCACGGTAACCCGCAACTACAATGAGAACACGTTCAAAGATGACATGAAGAGAATGTACAACCAGCTCGGTGTTGATGGAAAGAAAACTGTATTCCTGTTTACGGCAGCACAGGTAAATATTACTATTATAACCCCTTAATGGGCAGTAGGTATAAATACAATTAATTGGTTTTGGACCTTATTTCCAACACAAAAGATTCAAAATATGGTGTCTAACATATAGACCCCATAAGGGGTACAAGGTTCTGCACTAAACGTGAATCATTAGGGTGCTTTTTCACAGAAGTGGAGCTGCGTAGAGTTAAGCGGAGACTTGTAAAAATTGACCAATCACGTTGCTCCAAATACACATCTCAATAGGGTAGTTGACTAATATCGATGTAGTAAAAAATATTGATACTTTACCAAAATATTGGTAAATAAGAACCAATAGCCTAAATTTTCAGTTAAAAATATAACGTCTAGCTGGTTTTGTGAGCATTCAAAGTTTCATGGGCAAGTCCATTTTTAAAGTTTATAATATTATAAAAATAATTATATCATTGAACTACCCACACATTAAACACAAACTTTTATTATAAAACTATGTACATAAACGAAACATTTGATATAGCTACCAAACAAAATTTGCTAGACGCGCATACAAGATACCAGCGTGTGACGTCACAGGTAGCCATTTGTATAGAGCGTTTTTGGGCCCGCGTAAAATATGTGCTCTTAAAGTTGTGATATCTCAGGTAATTCAAATCAGAATCAAATAATTCTTTCAACAATGTTTCTTTAATAGAGGGGTCTTTTGATTAAACACATAAAAAAAAATAGTCAAGTACCCTATTCTGATGAGACGGAAGAATTTCTACCGTCAAGCAGCAAGCTCACGAAAGAAAAAAATATAGACACATGCCGCCCCTTTCACACACAATATGTTTGCATTTTTTTGCTATTTAAATATTGACGTAAAAACCAAATACAATGATGCAGATCCTCGAGGAAGGCTTCCTGGAGTTCATCAACAACATCCTGATGATCGGGATGATTCCGGCGCTGTTCGGCGACGACGAGAAGGACGGCATCATCAACGCCTGCCGCAACGAGAGCGCCGAGTCGGGTTACGGTGTCGCTAAGTTAGTATGAACGCGCGTCCACATTAGGCGAACAATGAGCGAGTGACTGCTTTCCTCCGTCTACGGTTTAAAATTAGTGTCCGTCCATACAGCGCGTAACGCCTACACAGTGGACTCCATTCGAAATTTATAGAAGCTAAGTAACACACATCCGCTCACTGTTTGCCTAATGTGGACGCGTCCTAAGATAACCAATAAAATAAAGCCCCATACAAAGTACCGATAAACAGTTACAAACATCCGTTTAATAGTCACCACTTATAAGTTCCATTTTGAACATTTCTTCTTCTATCCTTTAGAAATCACGTGACTTCATTATTTTGTATAATTAGGCCGAATTCTTTTGTTAAATTCGCAGGGATGCCGTGTGGAACTTCTTCTGCAACAAGTGTGCTGACAACCTACACGTGGTGTTATCGATGTCTCCGAGCGGAGATATACTTAGAAACAGGTATTTTGTGCTTGGCCAGTGAGGTTTATTTGGATTAAGACTTCTTTCATCTGATGCTAATGGTACAATACACTTCTTACCATCTTTTTGTAACAGTACAGAGTGCCATAAAGAATATAAATATTAATGGCAACTGTCGCTCATAGACATCAACAATGCTGGACATAGTCATGCCGCTGGCTTTAGTAGAATAACTCGTTTTAAAAGCAATGTTTGAAGATAGTGATCGGAGAACACCATCTTCAAACATTGCTTTTAATGACGTCAAAAGAACAGCTACAAAAACTTCAATACTTTTTCAGATGTCGCAGTTTTCCGGGATTGGTGAATAACACAACGATCGACTGGCAGTTCCCGTGGCCCAAGCAGGCGTTGCTAGCTGTGGCCAACGTCTTTTTGGCGGATGTAAGTAAACAGTCGACATAATATCGTTCATTTACCTAATATCAATCATACTTCGTTTTGTCCCGCGGCCCAAGCTGTCGCTCTTTTATTATTTATATTTAAATATCCTTGACAAACATTCTAGACTACTGGCCCGTGTTAAAAAAATGATGGGTCATTTGAACCACCAGATGACCTATGTAGAACGATATAAGAGCATAAAATAATAAGATTCAGCATTATGCCGTCACTTGTAAGCGGTCCAACTGAGTGCAGGTGAGAATTCAAAAGTACAGGTAGAGTGGGTATATTTTGGTCATATATTTTTGTACGGCATTCTTACTATCGATAGATCCATGAAAAATAATAAGACAACGCGTACTTTTGAATTCTCACCTGCACTCAGTTGGACAGCTTACAAGTGACGGCATAAAGCTGAATCTTATTATTTTATGCTCTTATATCGTTCTACATAGGTCATCTGGTGGTTCAAATGACCCATCATTTTTTTAATACGGGCCAGTAGTCTATTCGTGTGATGAACACTTGTGATTGTGCAGTGTCTGGGTGTTATAAATGCACTTAAGTATTTGTAATTCCTTTGTGGTCTGATATCCGTAATACAAGTTCTTAAGGTATTAATTAGTAGAGTAAAAGCGCCAATTATGGACCGGTTCCGTAATATGGACTACCTTTATTTCTGAAAAACCGTTCGTCTTATAAAGCCATCGGTTGCCGCACGCTAAACTCCATCCCCCCCGCAGCTCGCAAGTCGCCTGCAAGTCAGCAGAGAGCGCGCACGTGTTCACGGCAGCCATTTTTCGTTTCGATCAACGCGCGATGTAATTTTTTACCTAATTTCGTAAGCTCATAATTTCAGCAAATATTACTGTTTGGAAAAGTGGATTAAACTAGCGGAAAGGTAAGTTACTTGACATTTTTTTATATTAAGTTGCAATATCCAATAGTTTCTATAATTTTCATAGCAACAATATTAACCTAGAAATGTATGTGTATTATAATATGGACCACCGGCGTGTTTTAAATATGGACTAGTGGTCCATATTAACAACAGTCACATAAATTTTAATCTGATTGTTTTAGGATGGCATCTACAAATTCTACAACCAAAGGAAAGACCAGACAAAACATGGGATAAAGATGCAATGGCAAATGCAATTAAAGCTAAACAAGATCTCAATAGAAAGAAAATCATCGTCTGCAAGTTCTGATAAAAGTTATTATTCAGTCGTTGATAGTACCGATGAAAGTCCTGATTGTTCCCAAAATCGAAATAGAAAATGTTTACTGCAATGGGCTTTTTTCTGAAGACTTTCATGGAGAGAAATGGATCCGATGTGCATCATGTGGGCAGTGGGCTCAAGAAGACTCTGCTGGCATAGAAGATGTTGATTTCTATGTATGCGAATTGTGTACCAATGATTAGTTTAATCTTTAATGATTGACTGATTTATTTCTAGGCAACGTTTATTTTATAACGTTTATTATTTAAACAAAATTGGACTATGGTCCATATTTAGTACACTTTTTGCAAATGCACAAAAGTGTCATATTTTAGAAAATGTTGATTATTTCTAAGATGTTCACGTTTCTTTAGAATTATAATAATTGTTTTTGATACCAAATAATTAACGAACTGTTCAAAATACATAAGACTGATTAATCTTTAAAATTCTGAGTTTTATTTCACAAAATCCTTATGGTGGTCCATAATTGGCGCACTTACTCTACGGAATCAGGTTGACATCCGCTTGCTTGCTTACGTAAATTTAGATTTTAAAAAAAGTAGTAAGTAAAGGAGATGGCTAAACGACTGCCCCAGAAATGTATAAATATCTCATACTACCTCGTATTTTTTAAATAATTAATAATGAATTATAACATATTTTATATTTTCCTACAACTGCCGAAAAAAATTATTAAAATCAAAAGTAGATAAACTGATTTTCATATTTTCCGGACAAGAATGAGTAGGTAGTGTTGTAGACAGGCTGCATTGGTTGCGTTAAAATGTGATAACGTGATAATCTATGGTGATAGATAATAAAAATAGTAGATCGTCGAATAATGGAAAAATAATCGATTTTAAAATAACCGTTTTTGTCAATAATCGATAACATTAAACAATGCAAAAGATATTATTCATTTTGCTTTTGAATACTCGATTTTATTTAAAATTATTATATGTATAAGTAATCAGTATTTGCGAAAAATCCAAAGTAAAGTTTTTTTAACCGAGTGTAGTATTAAACAATTAACAACTTAAATATAATGCATCGAGAAAGTCATGAAATCAATTGATGGCGTCACTGCCGCTTACGTCACAGAGTATGGTAGCGCCTTTGGTTATAAACATAAATCATTAATTCGCAATAAATAGGGTGATTACATTGAAGTAAGTGTTACAAAATATTATGTAGGAACTTATTACCTATTAAGTCTTTTTTAAGACATGCGAAAATGTATAATCATCTGATTCATTTATTAGGTACTTAGGTAACATGGTATGTGAGTAGGCAATGAGTAGGTACCTACACTAAACAATACAAAAAAAAGTAAATAATATTAAAACAAAGGGACCCCGTTATTTCCTCAAAAATCCGTTGTCATGACTTTATTGACGCATTTTACTTTTAAAATCGATTATACAAAAATATTTAACGATTTTAAAAAATCGATAATTTTTTTACCATCCCTACGTGATAATAAACGATTTTGAATGTTTCAAAGACAAAATGTCATCTGTCAGACGACTTTTGTTCGCTGTTCCGGCTGTTCTCGTTGCGATTTTACTGGATTTTATATTTTAATACTGACCCTGCTTTTCTTAACGGACCTTTCGTGTATTCGCCTGCCTGCCGCCGCCTTGCCTAGGCATTCAAGATGAGATGCATAAATTGTGGTGTAGCCACGCAAAGACTAGGGAGGCATTTCACCTCTTCTCTGCCCGCTCTTCTACTCATTATCCTAGCACGATAACGGTGGCTGGTATTTAGTGTGGGCGAGACACCAGAACATATTATCTGCTCCTGTTTCATTCCTAGACGACATGCTTGTTAGATTGACAGGATAAATAAAAATAACGCCCATTATAGTTTTATTTCAATATTGTTCTCACCTACCTACATCCTTAAATATAGATATTAATCGACAGGCTGGATGGCGCATGTAGTGACCTTTGTAGTGACCCTACCTCATACGCCAATGGTCGTGGGTTCGATCACCTCCCTGGACAAACATTCTGTGATGAATAAGTACTTGAGTTTGTACAATGTCTGGATGTACTAATTTGTAATCCCTCTGTTGGATATCTGTAATGCTAGTACCTAGGTACTTAAGGTGCTTAGTACGGAGTCAGGTCAATGTATGAGATATTGTGTGAAAATATTTATATTAGTATATCCCCTGGTGGGGATAAGCAGTAAGCGTTCCGGAATCGTCAACATCCATCATTCACTAGTTAAGTACTTATCTAACATGATAAAGTACCTCCCAATTTATTTTGTCTCAAAATGCCTAGCTAAAGTTCATAGCAAAATCTCAAGATTTGTGATTTGCGTATATAATAACTTAGGAGTTTCTATGATTTGTTTTTCAAGATTGTAACGATATGAACAGTTCCTGAAACTTTTTTTTTGCCACATATTAAGTTTTAGGTGCCCAGCTTTACATGCAACTACATCCAGTATTTATACATTCTGATTTGTTACTGGGGCAGTTGCCCATACTGTATTTAGCCATGGTCTTTTGGCAATGATCGTTGAATAAAGCGACATACCTGAGATGAGATTCTTTATTTATGTTACCCAGGTGCAAAAGATCCCGGACGAGTTCCGTTCCATAATCGTGGAGCACGTGGTGCACGTGCACATGTCCGTGGCGCGCTACAGCGTGGAGTTCCTGCTGCGCCTGCGCCGCAACAACTACGTCACGCCCAAGCACTACATGGACTTCCTCACCAACTACCTCTCGCTGCTCAACGAGAAGGACGCCTTCATCGTGGCTCAGGTACGAGTTACATCAATACTTGACTTCCAACACAACGCCATCTATTGGCAAAAATTGGAACTAATAGCACAACTATGTCCTGAAGTGAAAGCGGACCACTAGTCACAATATAAATAGACAAATAGGTCGGCTCTCGACAAATCAGTAGTCCGCTACGGCGTGGAGTTCCTGCTGCGCCTGCGCCGCAACAACTACGTCACGCCCAAGCACTACATGGACTTCCTCACCAACTACCTCTCGCTGCTCAACGAGAAGGACGCCTTCATCGTGGCTCAGGTACGAGTTACATCAATACTTCACACTATAGCCCGCGGCACGTAGCCCGCTACGGCGTGGAGTTCCTGCTGCGCCTGCGCCGCAACAACTACGTCACGCCCAAGCACTACATGGACTTCCTCACCAACTACCTCTCGCTGCTCAACGAGAAGGACGCCTTCATCGTGGCTCAGGTACGAGTTACATCAACACTTCACACTATAGCCCGCGACACGTAGCCCGCTACGGCGTGGAGTTCCTGCTGCGCCTGCGCCGCAACAACTACGTCACGCCCAAGCACTACATGGACTTCCTCACCAACTACCTCTCGCTGCTCAACGAGAAGGACGCCTTCATCGTGGCTCAGGTACGAGTTACATCAACACTTCACACTATAGCCCGCGGCACGTAGCCCGCTACGGCGTGGAGTTCCTGCTGCGCCTGCGCCGCAACAACTACGTCACGCCCAAGCACTACATGGACTTCCTCACCAACTACCTCTCGCTGCTCAACGAGAAGGACGCCTTCATCGTGGCTCAGGTACGAGTTACATCAATACTTCACACTATAGCCACGGCACGTAGCCCGCTCCGGCGTGGAGTTCCTGCTGCGCCTGCGCCGCAACAACTACGTCACGCCCAAGCACTACATGGACTTCCTCACCAACTACCTCTCGCTGCTCAACGAGAAGGACGCCTTCATCGTGGCTCAGGTACGAGTTACATCAATACTTCACACTATAGCCCGCGGCACGTAGCCCGCTCCGGCGTGGAGTTCCTGCTGCGCCTGCGCCGCAACAACTACGTCACGCCCAAGCACTACATGGACTTCCTCACCAACTACCTCTCGCTGCTCAACGAGAAGGACGCCTTCATCGTGGCGCAGGTACGAGTTACATCAATACTTCCACTATAGCCACGGCACGTAGCCCGCTCCGGCGTGGAGTTCCTGCTGCGCCTGCGCCGCAACAACTACGTCACGCCCAAGCACTACATGGACTTCCTCACCAACTACCTCTCGCTGCTCAACGAGAAGGACGCCTTCATCGTCGCGCAGGTACGAGATACATCAACACTTGACTTCCAACACTCACCGCCATCTATTGGCAAAAATTGGAACTAATAGCATAACTATGTCCCGACGTGAGGGCAGGCCACTAGTCACAATATAAATAGACAAAAAAGGTCGGCTCTCGACATCAGTAGTCCGCTACGGCGTGGAGTTCCTGATGCGCCTGCGCTGTAACAACTACATCTCGCTCAAACACTAGGTCTCGCTCTCCACGCCAACTACCTCACAGTGCGCTGTGTTTCGCCGAGTGAGTGACCGAAGATTGGTCGGAGACCCAAAAGAATGGAAATGGGATTAAAAGGTTGACAGTGCATTTGTGACTCCGCTGGTGCCTTTAAGTGGCGGCAATCGCTTACCATCATGTCTGCTCGTCTGCCACCTGTCACATAAAAAAAATAGTCCTTTCATTTATTTTTTTATATTTCAGTGTGAACGTCTAATCGGTGGTTTAGCGAAAATTGAAGAAGCAAACGTGCAACTAGAAGACTTGAACGCCAAGCTAGCCGTACAAAAAGTTATCGTTGCCGAACAGACCAAAGAGTGCGAGATTCTTTTGAAGGAGATTTCTGTTGGTATGTTACTGAATTTGTCCACTCACAACATCGATCGATCGATGAATTAATTGTTAACTAACATTCATTTTCACCATATAATTAAGCAACGTATTGTAAATTTATTGAACACTGCCTCAGTATTCATTTAAGATTGATTACATCAAAAAATCAGAGGTACCTGCAGAATCGAGCAGTGGGATAGTGCGGATTTGCGATCATAAACTCGACCTATGTTCTAAAATATTAAAACGTACTTTTTGTTCTACCCGGGAATCGAACTCGAAGTTACGGCGAGGTAATCACTAGACCAAAGGGGCAAAACCTTGGAACAGGATGTAAGTCAACGAAAAAAAATATTGGTTTTCGTTCTAATGTCATGATGATGAATCAAGGTTCAAAATCAGGTATTATGACTATCCGAAAACGTAGTACATGTACTGTCCCAAACCCCAGGTCCCCCGGCGGCACTCAATCGTAGAAAACCTACTACCACTACGCTTGCCTAATGCGGATTAGTAATCACAAACCCAAGCTATGTAGCTAAATTCGAAACATAAGTACTTTTTCTTCGACCCGGGAATCAGAACCCAGGACTCCGAGATAACGGCCCGGTATTTAAACCACTAGACCGATATGGCGTTTCTCGTAGTACACAGTATTACAATTTAATACAATTTTAGCCACGGAAGCGGCGTTGGTAAAGCAGAATGTGGCGGCCATAAAGTCCGTGGGAGATCACCGAGCAGAGCGTAGTGATCGCCGAGGAGAAGTCGGAGGCCGAAGAGGCGCTGTCCGCCGCCATGCCCGCGCTGGAGGCGGCGCGCCTCGCGCTCGCAGACTTGGACAAGAACGACATCACTGAGATCAGGTCCTTCGCCACGCCGCCTGAGGCCGTACAGGTGGGTATCGACTCGCACAACTTCTCACACATTGACCTGACTCCGTGCTAAGTTGATTAAGCACTTGTGATTTCAGACAACAGAAGAAACATAAGTGTATCTGTAAACATTTACATCCTTTCAACCACGTTTTCTACTAACCATCCTGAACAACGTTTGTTGTATAACTTATGAAAATTCATCGAATTTTTTCCATTAACTCCCCATACAAAATAGACGAGTCATGTGACCGACTTTGTATGTCTGTAGGTAGGTACAGGTGAATTTTTTAAATGCAAATTTCCAAAAGTCTTAGAACAATTGGGTATTTGACTAAATTTTTTTATGTGTTTAATCAAAAGACGCCTCAATTTAAGAAACATCGTTGAAAGAATCACTTGATTCTCATTTGAATTACCTGAGATATCACAACTTTAAGAGCACATATTTTGGGCAAGCCCAAAAACGCTCTATACAAATGGCTATTGTATTGTGACGTCACAACGCAAACTCTTGTATGCGCGTCTAGTAAATTTTGTATGGTAGCTATATCAAATGTTTCGTTTAACTAAATGGTTTTATAATAAAAGTTGGTGGAAAATGAACGGGTAGTTCAATGATATAATTATTATTTTTTAATTTTATACTTAAAAAATGGACTTGCCTATGAAACTTTGAATGCTCACAAAACCAGCTAGACGATACATTTTTAACTGAAAATGTTGGCCATTGGTTGTTATTTACCAATATTTTAATAGAGTATCAATATTTTTTACTAAATCGAGATTAGTCAAATACCCAATTATTGTTCAGAATGGTTGGTAAAAGACGTGGTTAATGAGATAATATTCACAGCTACACCCTATACATGTCTCACACCCTGACACTGAACGAACACACGAATCATCACACGAATGATCCAGAGTGGGGTCGACCTTTCAAACTCAACAGCCCCTATTATTTCACAATGTAAAATAAAGTTGACCACCAGGTGGTATGCGAGTGCGTGGTGATCATCCGCGGCATCAAGGACGTGAGCTGGAAGGGCGCCAAGGGCATGATGGCGGACCCCAACTTCCTGCGCAACCTGCAGGAGATGAACTGCGACCTCATCACCCAGGCCCAGGTGAAAGCTGTCAAGACGCACATGAAGAAGAGCAAGAAACTGGACACTATGCAGTCTATCAGTAAAGCTGGGTGAGTTGACACCAATCCAACTCAATGCTAATTAAATTCAAAGACTATCTTTCTTTTAAACTTTAAAAAGAACCCTAACTTAATTGATTCTGTGCCAGCCATTCCCATAAAAGAAAATATGCTGACAACATTTTGAATATTTAAGTAAGTACATATTTGGATCTTAGATCTTTAATCTCCCCCTTGGATAACCATCAGACCACGATACGGTCGATCTCTGACGGAGAACAAAGCCTTTGCCGGTTTTTTTATATATGATTTTTTTTTATTAAGTAATAGTGGAACTATTTATTGTTGTGTTTTGAGTGGTGCTGTGTCTGTGTAATTGTCAGTTTGTGACGGCGAACATTTAACATTGTAGCCTTTAGTAGTGTTCTCATGTAAGTGACATAGATAATAAGTCTTAGTGAGAATAAAAATCTTTAAACCTAAACCCATAGATGACTGGCGCGCAAGCGGATCAACCGATATGATAAGCTATTGTTGCCGCCCATAGACACCCGCAACACTAGTAGAGTTGTTGCTATGAAAATAAGTGGTCTTTAATTATGTGACCACCACTAAGTCTATAATCGATTTTTAGTAGCGCGCATTCACTTCGTTTCGAGACAGTATTTCCAAACTGAACAACAGATGGCGCTGGGAGTCGATTACGTCCCCCTAGCTTTTAGTGTTTTCGGTTTTCCTATAAGCCTTGTCGTTGTCTATAGAAGTTATCTCTATTAGTATAAAATATTTTCTCTCAGATACGGATTACTGAAATTTGTGATTGCCGTCCTCGGCTACTGCGCCGTCTACAAAGAAGTGAAGCCCAAGAAAGACAAAGTGGAAGCCCTTGAGAAGGAGTACAGCGAAGCGGTCAACTACCTCGCCTCGCTGAACAGAGAAATTGACCGCCTTCAGGTAAATAAACACATTTTTTTTATGAATGAATGAATGAATAAAACATTTATTTGGCACACACAAAATTACAATTAAAACAAAAAAGAAACAAAACAATACTTAATGAATAAAAACAAAACTACAATTAAAACAAAAAAAAAAACAAAACAAAACTTAATGAATAAAAAAAAATAAATAAAGAAACAGACATTGTGCCAAATAGGCGCCCGCTCAGCATAAGTCGCGCCGTGTCATTCCTGACACGTCACGACGCTGGTATTCTGCGGGAGACCCTGTAGCATATCGTGTGCCTGCCTGTCTGACTTGTAAAAACGTTTAAAAGGCAGACACACACTATGCGCTGGGGTTCTGCTGAACCCTCAGAACAATAACTAAAGCTATTATTGTTATTGTTCTGAGGATGAACCAGTAAACAAAGATTGACACACAAAAAACAACCTAATAACTAAATAAATAAAATAAAATAAAACGGAAGGTAGTACATAGTAAATTTATATGCAAATGATGGCGCCACTGTTGCAACAATAATGGAAATAAAGAAAGGCGTACATAATTGAAAGTAATTGGTGGCGCCACTGTCGCCTACACACTATACACTATACTAATTTAATATTAATTACACTAATAACTAACCTATATCACGACTATATTACACATCAAATAATGTGGTAATCCATTCCCGCAATCGACTGTCCGGGCAAACATTTAGTGCACCCGGACAGCCAGAGGGAATAGACTTATGTGATAGATTTATGTGATAGGTAGCAGGCGAGCAGGCGGATCCGGGATCACCTGATGGTAAGCAATTGCCCAGTGGAGTTACAAGTGCGCTGCCAACCTTTTATCCCCTTCCCCCCGAGTGGGCCTCCGGTACCCTCACACACTCGGCGAAACACAGCACAGGGGATGCTTCACACCGGTTTTCTGTGAGGCAGTGGTATCACTCCGGTCGAGCCGGCCCATTCATGCCGAAGCGTGGCTCTCCCGCAGTTTATTTTATTTTTTAAATTATTAACAATTTATCATTGCAAAGATAACTGATATTGTAGATTACTGGAAATAATTTTGATAAACAATATGTATCTATAAACTGACGAGACGTAATACACAGTTCTAATAGTGGTCAATGTTCAAAAATATTGGTCAAGCTTTTAGATTTTTCCGTCATATTCTACACTCTCACTATATCAAAAACGCTTCATATAAAATTATTCATATAAGAAAGCTGTCATATAGAAACTTCATATTTATAAAATGAGCCGTGACGTCACCGCTATGTATTTTCTACGCATGGCGTATAAACTTTGTATGATTGCTATGTGAAATGTTGCGTGTAGAATACATTTGATGGGCTATCCAACGATAACCGGTTTTAAAATAAATTAATATCATACTCTACCTTTGTCCACCTTATAGCGCACACTAGACGGCCTCAACAACAAGTACGACACGGCCATGATGCGGAGGCAGGAGCTGCAGGAGGAGACGGACATCATGATGCGCCGGCTGGTGGCCGCCGACAAGCTGATGTCCGGCTTGTCCAGCGAGCAGGCGCGCTGGACCATCGACCTGGCGGCCTTGTATGTGGAGCAGTCCAGGTTAGATCCACCTTGTAGACACTAGACAACAACAACAAGTACGACGCGGCCATGATGCGGAGGCAGGAGCTGCAGGAGGAGACGGACATCATGATGCGCCGGCTGGTGGCCGCCGACAAGCTGATGTCCGGCTTGTCCAGCGAGCAGGCGCGCTGGACCATCGACCTGGCGGCCTTGTATGTGGAGCAGTCCAGGTTAGATCCACCTTGTAGACACTAGACAACAACAACAAGTACGACGCGGCCATGATGCGGAGGCAGGAGCTGCAGGAGGAGACGGACATCATGATGCGCCGGCTGGTGGCCGCCGACAAGCTGATGTCCGGCTTGTCCAGCGAGCAGGCGCGCTGGACCATCGACCTGGCGGCCTTGTATGTGGAGCAGTCCAGGTTAGATCCACCTTGTAGACACTAGACAACAACAACAATGTACGACGCGGCCATGATGCGGAGGCAGGAGCTGCAGGAGGAGACGGACATCATGATGCGCCGGCTGGTGGCCGCCGACAAGCTGATGTCCGGCTTGTCCAGCGAGCAGGCGCGCTGGACCATCGACCTGGCGGCCTTGTATGTGGAGCAGTCCAGGTTAGATCCACCTTGTAGACACTAGACAACAACAACAATGTACGACGCGGCCATGATGCGGAGGCAGGAGCTGCAGGAGGAGACGGACATCATGATGCGCCGGCTGGTGGCCGCCGACAAGCTGATGTCCGGCTTGTCCAGCGAGCAGGCGCGCTGGACCATCGACCTGGCGGCCTTGTATGTGGAGCAGTCCAGGTTAGATCCACCTTGTAGACACTAGACAACAACAACAAGTACGACGCGGCCATGATGCGGAGGCAGGAGCTGCAGGAGGAGACGGACATCATGATGCGCCGGCTGGTGGCCGCCGACAAGCTGATGTCCGGCTTGTCCAGCGAGCAGGCGCGCTGGACCATCGACCTGGCGGCCTTGTATGTGGAGCAGTCCAGGTTAGATCCACCTTGTAGACACTAGACAACAACAACAAGTACGACGCGGCCATGATGCGGAGGCAGGAGCTGCAGGAGGAGACGGACATCATGATGCGCCGGCTGGTGGCCGCCGACAAGCTGATGTCCGGCTTGTCCAGCGAGCAGGCGCGCTGGACCATCGACCTGGCGGCCTTGTATGTGGAGCAGTCCAGGTTAGATCCACCTTGTAGACACTAGACAACAACAACAAGTACGACGCGGCCATGATGCGGAGGCAGGAGCTGCAGGAGGAGACGGACATCATGATGCGCCGGCTGGTGGCCGCCGACAAGCTGATGTCCGGCTTGTCCAGCGAGCAGGCGCGCTGGACCATCGACCTGGCGGCCTTGTATGTGGAGCAGTCCAGGTTAGATCCACCTTGTAGACACTAGACAACAACAACAAGTACGACGCGGCCATGATGCGGAGGCAGGAGCTGCAGGAGGAGACGGACATCATGATGCGCCGGCTGGTGGCCGCCGACAAGCTGATGTCCGGCTTGTCCAGCGAGCAGGCGCGCTGGACCATCGACCTGGCGGCCTTGTATGTGGAGCAGTCCAGGTTAGATCTATGACCAATTGTATTTAAATCTTCTTCTTCTATACTATTTATAAAGAGATAAATTCTATAGACATTGACAAACCTTAAAACAAATAAATTAATTCACTCAACAACTCATACATTGAGTAGGTACCTACTACGTACCCAGATAACAATTTAAACTTGAAACTGACTTGCGATAGGTTTGATGTATCAAACATAAAGCTTTGTCTCAAATTTGCCGTGGCAAGTGTATAAACTTAAGGCAAGGGTAAATCAAACTTTCTAGTTCCGAAGCAACAAACTTGCTAGAAAATTATTCTATAAAGTGTATGCAAGTTTGACATATCAAAGTTTGGAGGCCAATCGGGGGGAAGGGGATAAAAGGTTAGCAGCGCACTCGTTGCATGTGTTCATCATGGACGGCGGCAATTGCTTACCACCAGGTGATCCGCCTGCTCGACAGTGCTCGTATTACATAAAAAAAAAAAGTCTCAGTTCCACACACTTTCCCAAGCAGGGCGCAGTGGCAGACGTTCCCGAGGGACGCTCCACAATAGAGTCACGATTTCAATAAAGAATCCATGACTCAAACATCATTCACAAATTGGACTTCTGGTAGTCATTGTTTGGAAAAAAATCTCGTCATCGCGATGTAGAAAATAAACACGACCGACCGCACAAATAACTTGGTAATCCAGTACAAATACATAGCATTACAATTTTATATTTGCGGTTTGTGTTGGTCCTACTAATCATAGGGGGGGATTTGGGCCTACACCCACCACGCTGGCCCAGTGCGGGTTGGTGGGGTACGCCAGAGCCTCTTCCGTTGTGCAGCAGGGTGCGCCACGTGCAGATGAGGTTGACTTTGGTCCCGTAAGATGTTGAGAGGGACCACTTGTACCCCATGCAGGATGGTGGTTGGCAGGCCTCCCACCAGGTGGACCGACGATCTGGTGAAGGTCTCGGGAGTCCATTGGATGCGGGTGGCACAGGACCGATCTGTGTGGAGAACTTTGGGGGAGGCCTATGTCCAGCAGTGGACGTCTATTGGCTTTTTGGAGTTCGTTTCGTTCCGTGAACCGCACAAATAACTTGGTAATCTAGTACAAATACATAGCATTACAATTTTATATTTGCGGTTGTCGCCTTTCTTGAAGAACAACACGAGTATCTTTGAAGGACCACATCAGAAATGATGTAATCCGACAAAGAACCAGAGTCACCGACATAGCCCACCGAATTAGCAAACTGAAGTGGCAGTGGGCTGGTCACATTAGCCGCAGAACTGACAACCGTTGGAGCCATAAGGTCCTTGAGTGGAGACCGCGACTCGGCAAACGTAGTGTTGGACGCCCTGCTACAAGATGGGATGACGACATTCGAATGCTGGCTGGAGTGAGCTGGATGAGAGTGGCCGAAAATCGCGAGCGGTGGCGTGCATTAGGGGAGACCTATGTCTAGCAGTGGACGAACGTGGGTTGCTGATGATGATTTGCGGTTTGCTTTGCTAAACAAATGCACCGAGTTCGTTTCGTTCCCTGAACCGCACAAATAACTTGGTAATCTAGTACAAATACATAGCATTACAATTTTATATTTGCGGTCGAAATTTGCTTCAAAATTACCAAAGCCTTGAAACATCATACCTTAATCAACAAGCTTACAGCAAATTTTGTCATAAACTTGATTTTTAATGTTTGACGTGACAATCTAAAAATCAAGTTTGCAACAAGCTCGCTTGCTATCTGGGTACTAAGTAGCTTAAGCACTTGTGTTACAGATATCAGACAATAGAAGATCACAAATATAATACTTAAACACATACTTATATAACACCCAGACACTGAACAAACACAAGTGTTCATCACACCAATGTTTATCCAGGGTGGGTGTCGAACCTACGACCTTTGGCGTATGAGGCAGGGTCACTACCAAATGCGCCATCCGGCCAACCATTTACTATTTTCGTTAATTGTATAGACTGGCTTAATTTATAGAATAAGTCACGTGACCGACTTCGTATGAAAAGTTAAACACATTTCATGCGAATTTCCAAAAGTTTGTCAAATGTTTTTTTTTATGGGATATGGACAAACGAACAGACGGATCACGGACGGAAACGGACGGAGACGGAAATGTGGTTCGAAATGGTTGGTTCAGAATAAAACACGTGGTTAAAGAGATGTAAATATTCACAGATACACCCTATATTATGTTTGATTGTCGCAGGTTGATCGGCAACTGCCTGCTCGCCGCGTCGTTCCTCAGCTACACGGGTCCGTTCTCGTTCTCGTTCCGGCAGACCATGATCTACGAGGACTGGCTCGGCGACGTGCGCGAGAAGGGCATCCCGCTCACCGAACCCTTCACCATCGAGAGGAATCTCACTAACGAAGTCGAGATTAGCGGGTCAGTTATAAGATAACTTTCTTATTTATAGACAGAAGTAATTCAATTCACAAGTTCAACAAGCAATGGGGGCTATAGAGCGTGTGAAAAATCCGTTCGGTGGTGTAGCTACTTGAAGACTGAGGGCCAACTACACGACGATTGTTTGTTTTTGGATCTGAGATGTCAAAATGTAACTAAACGAAACGACCAATGACGTAGAAGTCGGACAAGTAATCCATCTGCTCGTCTGCCACCTATTACATAAAAATAGTTATTCCCATAGTAACTAATGTAACACCCTCAGTGTTAAGCGCTAATCTGTCAGCTGTTGGCAAGGAATGTAAAATTCTGTACCTACATTTCTCAAAATAGTCTCTTTCTAACGTATGACTCCGTCCTGCTGTCTTACATATATCAATCTATATTGACAAAGTATAATACTGTTTTGTTATTTAGGTGGAACTCTGAAGGCTTACCTCCAGACGAATTGTCAGTGCAGAACGGCATCCTGACGACCAGAGCGTCGCGGTTCCC
Organism: Cnaphalocrocis medinalis; assembly: GCA_014851415.1. Classification (NCBI taxonomy): domain Eukaryota; kingdom Metazoa; phylum Arthropoda; class Insecta; order Lepidoptera; family Crambidae; genus Cnaphalocrocis; species Cnaphalocrocis medinalis. Next base: position 33,722 of record JABMDO010000570.1, read on the forward strand.
GCTGTGCATCGACCCGCAGACGCAGGCGCTCACCTGGATCAAGAAAAAGGAAGCCAAAAACAATCTTAAGGTAGATAGATAGATACTCTTTATTGCACAACACATTACAGAACTTATACTCTGATTTATAATCATGTAATATCAACTGACAGCTACAATCGACCTTTATTTTTTTTAATGTTGCCTCCTAAGTGCACTAGTGCTGTTATAATTGAATGGTGAGCGAACAATTGAATTTATTATTGAACATGTTATACGTAATGCATAAAGCTGGTTTGAATGAACATGAAGACAACAATAAAGAGTAAAAATCGATAAATTGTTTTTTATTTAAATGAATTAATCTGTCAACTCATAGCTGTTATGTTCGACATAAATACTCTGACAATTTCGAGGGCGGAACAAAGCGATTTCGCAGTTTTAGCCCAAAGGTCGTCGGCTAGGTCGTTATCTTGCGAGCTTGCTGTTGAATTGGGCCGTGATGATTCGCTCTGAGATGGGTTTTCCAGTCCAGTAGGCTCTTCGTGAAACGTCAGAAAGGAGGAATCTCACGCCGTTTTTTACGTACAACCTTCTTCATCCCTCCTTCCCAGATTAAAAAAAAGTAAGGCCCGTGGAACGTTCCCAGTTCTCCGAATCCATTCCTACGCACTTGCTGTGGACGAGTATTTGCAGCTTGTATCTAAGCACTTTTGCTTCCACTTGGGCTAGTCGCTATCCTCGCAGAGTGTTCGCACATTCAACATGCTATTCGTGACCGTATTTTCATGACATCCAGCGTTAAATAATTATTTTCTTTAACTTTTTCTAAAACTAACCGGTCTGCTAAAAAAGTTTACACATAATGACGTTTGTGATCAAGGCACCTCCAAAATGAGTACAGTAGCGCTACCAGAGTTGGCATCGAAAAGTAACGTAACGTTACTACAGTCGATAGCGAGCGAGTAAACGTGCGTCAAATAGATTTCGTTGAACACGTACGTAGGGTTTAAAAACGTTAGCGTTACTCGATAGCGAGTGCGTTATTTACGCAGAAAGTGACGTGCTTGTCATCACGCCCTATGTAGCTGTTTCTTTCTAACTGCACTCAAAAGACAGAGTTCGATAGATATACCCAAAAAGCTTGATATCCACAGCCACGAAATTAAAAAATTAAGATAATCCGACTTATTTTAAATGTCTTATAGCAGTGGGTAAAGCTGATGTTTATGATGTTTTTTAAATTGTATTGGTATTTTTTTGTCAATGTGACAGACTTAGAATAAATTCTAAGATGACAGCATGGGTGAAAGACTTTATTAGGTGAATTTTAGTGGCAAAATTGAAAGTTTAGTTGCTTGTTTTA
>JABMDO010000571.1:0-28066 GCA_014851415.1 Cnaphalocrocis medinalis
AAAAATAGAATAATGATTAATATAATAAAAACTGGTTAAAATTAGGTGCGCCTGGATCTTTTTTGATCCAGGTGCCCTAATTTTAACCTACTAATGCTCCATCCAGATGTTTGCAATCACCGGGGCCAAAGGGCTACCCATTGCAACTCCATCGATCTGGAGGTAGAACTGGTCTTTGAAGAGGATATAGTTTCCATCCAAACAGTTTTCTAACAGCGCAATATATTCTTTCGGCAGCTCCGCATCGCAAAGTTTATTTTTAATCACTTCGAGGCACTCCTTCAATGGTACATTCATGAAAAGAAACTCAACGTCGAAACTCACCATTATGTCACCTGGTTCCAACTTGATACTCTTCACGATATCCCTAAAGTGATAAGAATCTTTCACGTATGACGGTGTTTTTCCAACTAATGGTTGCAGCACTCCAGCAACATGTCTCGCCAAGTCATAAGTCGGAGAGTCAATCTGGCTTACAATGGGACGTAATGGTATGTTGCTTTTATGTATTTTAGGCAGTCCATATAGTTTGGGTCGTTGCACAGCCTTTGGCTTGTAGAGAGTATTGTACTCGTCATCCGTGAAAATGTCACTGTGCTCTTGTATTAGGGTCCGAATGCGTCGTGTGACCCTGGCTGTAGGGTTTTAGGACACTGGTTTGTACACACTGGTGTCAGACAACAAGTTCCCCATTTTGTTAATATAGTCTTCAGTATTCATTACTACAGTTTTAATAGAAACGACAGTCTTTATTGCCAAGAGAACAAAGTAAAAGGTACATTTAACACGTTAAAAAAAAAATTGGTCTCTAAGCTGTTGGATTCTCCAATAAAACTCTTATTGAACTTAACTTTGTTTTATTCTCACTTTTTAATCACACACACTGCCTAGAAAACTACTGGCCATAGACTACATTAAATTTCAAATATCCTTTTTCTCTTTGACAGCTGATAAAACCGCTATCATAGAATTAGTCATTTACACTTCTTTTAATTGAACAGACCAAATAAATCAGGAAATAATTATTTAGATAATATTAAAATAAACCTTAGAATTGTATAATATTAAATATCTAACACTCGGCCATCCGTTATTACATTTACACGTCCTCGTGTAGTAATTAAACGTTCTAATGACTCAATTAATTACAATTCAGCACTTATTACTTGAAAAATTTAAAACAATCATAGGTATTTACACTATTTTAATACAATGAACCATGGTGATTTAATTTTAATCCTACGAGTTATGTGTTGACTTACAAGTACATAGTAGAATGTACCCAGAGTTTTAACCTTTACATTTATACAATATAATTTATATACAATCAACTTATACAATTACAATTTGATTTATATACATCTTAACTTATACATCGTGTCTACAACAACATCCTAATTAATCCATACTTATCCATACTTCCATACTACTAATATTATAAATGCGAAAGTAACTCTGTCTGTCTGTCTGTCTGTCTGTCTGTCTGTCTGTCTGTCTGTTACTCTTTCACGCCAAAACTAATCAACGGATTTAAATGAAATTTGGTATACAGATAATCTAGACCCTGAGAAAGAACATAGGCTACTTTTTATTGCGAAAAGGGGGTTGTAAAGGGTTGAAAGGGGGGTAAAAAGTTACTTTTCCACGCGGACGAAGTCGCGGGCGGCCGCTAGTATTATAAATGCGAAAGTAACTCTGTCTGTCTGTCTGTTACTCTTTCACGCCAAAACTACTGAACAGATTTAAATGAAATTTGGTATGCAGATGATCTAGACCTTGAGAAAAAACATAGGCTACTTTTTATTGCAAAAAGGGGGTTGTAGGGGTTAAAAGGGGGGTAAAAAGTTACTCCACGCGGACGAAGTCACGGGCGGCCGCTAGTCACAAAATATTTATGAACTAGCGGCCGCCCGCGACTTCGTCCGCGTGGAAAAGTAACTTTTTACCCCCCTTTCAACCCCTTACAACCCCCTTTTCGCAATAAAAAGTAGCCTATGTTCTTTCTCAGGGTCTAGATTATCTGTATACCAAATTTCATGTAAATCCGTTCAGTAGTTTTGGCGTGAAAGAGTAACAGACAGACAGACAGACAGACAGACAGACAGAGTTACTTTCGCATTTATAATATTAAAGTATAATAAAGTATAAAGTATATTAAAGTATGGATGGATAACGGGCCAAGCCTCATCTGTCTTGGAACCGTTCACTCTTGATGCGTAGGTCTCATCTACCCTACTACCATAACAATTACTTTCGAAAAATAAACAGGCCAAGCCTCATCTGTCTTGGAACCGTTTAATTTTAATAAAGGTCACGTCATCTACCAACATTATATTATACAAAATCTGCTGTTTCACTTATGTATTCTATTCGAATAAAGATTATCGATCTATCTAAAATCATATCCAAGTTTATCTAAATTTCAATCTCTGAGACACATAAATTCTTATCAGTCATATTAAAATATTTAATCTATTCTAGTTATATTCTAAAGTACTTAGCTCAATCAGAATGATAGTGAAAATATAATCTTTTCTCTAAACATCTCTTATTCCTTTCTTTTACGTCATATCTACCAATAAGCAACTGTAAGCGACAGCAACATAACACACACGTAATCCATCTCAGAACACAATCGTTTGTGTTTATCACACATATTATGTACGTATGTACAGACATAATTTACATAGTATACCTAGTCTGAAAATAGCCATGGCTAGTTGTCGTCTTCAACCGAAGACAAGGAATCTGATCTTTGAAAGTGCAGCCAGGGTTTCAATTTATCAGACGCTACGACGGCTGAATAACCACGATTATTCTTTTTCGTAATTGGGGTATCCTCGATCTGATACCTGTCATTGTCAAGAATCCGCGTAACCCTGTAAGGTCCCTGAAAACGCGGTACTAACTTTCTGCTCTGGCCTGTGGAAGGAATCTCACGATCCACACTTACAAGGTCACCGACCGAATATTTCTTGGGCTCAGAAGTATGCTTGTCATAATAAGCTTTCTGTTTGTCCTGATATTGCGTAATATACTGATTGATTTCTTCGCGAATAGAATCAATGGATACCTGGTTACCGTCAAACTCGTCCTGTAGGTATAATTTAATTTTACCTTCTGTTATCCCCACCAGATTCGTACCGAACAATGCTTGTGCCGGGGTCTTCCCTATACCCTTATTCAGTGTGGTGTTTAGGCCAAGTTGGACATCCGGCACATAAGCAGTCCCATTTCTTTTCGTCCGCTGTGGCGCATTTAGCTGTGAGGGCTTCTAACAGAGTGCGATTGTAGCGCTCCACCTGGCCATTGGCCCGTGGAGTCGCTACAGCGTTCAGCACATGCCTAACGCCTAACTGAGCCATATAATCCTTAAATTTATTGCTAGTGAAGCAGGACCCTCTGTCTGAAACTAACCTTTTTGGAATCCCAAAAATACTGAAATATTCTCTGAGTTTATCTACTACTATAGAGGTCTTAGTGCTCCTCACAGGCTTTAGAATAATAAATTTGGAATAGGCGTCAATAATAACCAGTAAATGGGTATTTCCTTTCGTGCTTTTTATGAACGGGCCGACGTGGTCAACGTGTAGTGTATCAAAAGGGGCGTCACCTTTGGGGATGGGATGTAAAGGTGGTCTTTTGATTCCCGACGACTTCGAGTATGCGCATTCGAGGCAAGATTCGACGTACTTTTTTACCAACCTTCGCATTTTAGGAAACCAATAGTTTTCCTTTATTTTGCCTAGGGTTTTCTCGAAAGCGAAATGCCCGATGTCGTCGTGACATTGCTTCATGACCTGAAACCTAACCCCCTTTGGGACTACCCACTTCTCACCTTGGTCAGTTTTTCGAAACAGCATTCCATTTTTAACCGCAAAATTTGTTTTAATATCAACGACGTTCTCTGAGTCAGGGTCATTTAAAATGGAAATTTTGCGCTGTATTTCCGTATCAGCCTTTTGAACGGTTTGCAGCCAACCGCTTTCAGTAATATTTAAAACCATTCCAGTACTGTCTGTATCGTTGGTGGGTGGTGGATTCCGGCTAAGGGCATCCACATACGACATCATCTTACCGGGTCGGTATTCAATTGTGAAATTGAATTCTTGCATCGCAATCCACCACCTAGCAACCCGCGGTATCAGGTCTCGTTTCATCATAGTAGCCCTCAGAGAGTTGCAATCGGTGAAAACCCTAAACTCAATCCCTATGAGGTACACACGAAATCTCTGTAGGCTGGCAATCAGTGCTAACGTCTCTAGCTCATAGGCTGTCATATGTTGCTCTTCAGCGGTTGTCTGTCGGCTATAATAAGCGACAGGTTTGAGCTTACCCCCATTATCCTTTTGCATAAGGACGCCAGCCACACCAAGCTTGCAAGCGTCCGTGTGGAGCTCGGTATCGGCCTTAGGGTCATATAACGCCAACGTAGGTTTTTGTATAAGCTCTTGTTTCAGCGTTTCAAAAGCTTGAAGCTGTTCAGGTCCCCACACCCACACGGAGTCCTTTTTCAGCAGTACTGTCAAGGGTTTGGCAATTACAGAAAACCCCTTTACGAACCTGCGGAAGAAACTGCACAAACCTATAAACTGACGTACTCCGTGTTGGTTAGTGGGAATCGGAAAATCCCTAACAGCTTCAATCTTCCTTGCTCCAGGTCGAATACCCTCAGAACTTAGTTCAAAACCTAAATAATCGACCTTCTTACTAAAGAAACAACATTTGGACAACTTGAGAGTCAGATTAGCACTGTCGAGCATCTGCAATGTACATTCTAGTTTGTCGAGCCCTTCAGCTATGGTCTTGGAGGGAATTATTATATCATCCATATAAGCCGTGGCCACCTTATCAGGTGCGAGGATGATGCTCTGATAGTTTGTCAGTATTATTCAGTACCATATTAACAGTCCGCATAAAAGTTGATGGTGCGTTAACTAAGCCAAACGGCATACGCGTAAACTCAAACTGGCCGTCTGGGGTTACGAAAGAAGTTTTGTGACAATCACTCTCTTTAATCGGTATTTGATAATACCCTGACGCAAGGTCAAGGGTACTATAAAACGTATATCCGGCAAGATCATCTAATTGGTCATCAATCCGGGGTAAAGGAAAATTCTCTTTAACGGTTTTCCTATTCAGGGCCCTGAAGTCCACGCATAGGCGTACATCCCCAGTTTTCTTTTTAACGAGAACGATTGGGCTCGCATAACTGGACGTGGATGGGCGTATAATGCCGCAATCGAGAAGTTCCTTGATCATGACCCGTACCTTTTCCCTTTCCGAAAAAGCCAGTCTGTACGGCCTATAAACCACAGGCTCATCATCCTTCAGCTTTATTTCCATTTCTACTAAATCCGTCTTCCCCAGTTCTTGTAAGCCAAAAGCGAAACAAGTTCTATATTTATTCAGTAAACTAATCAAAGATGCAAGTGCTGTTTCCGTCCAACGTACCATCCGTGATAACGTCAGACTCGGTGATTGGAGCAAGTGGACTTGATGTTTTAATAAGTAAAACATCCTCAACTAATTCTGTTGAACCCTTCGAATCATCTAGTTTTGCTTGATTGCACCTAATTAAAACTGTTCCCTCTTTAATATTAAAAGGCTGAGACTGATATCCCTTTGGCTAGTACTAACCCTTTACCATTAACGAGTGTAAATAGCCCCTGCATGATAAAATATTCCTTACCCAACTCAAACCTCCAACTACTTTCTACAAAAATATCACCTGTAAATACAGTGTCTGTATGTACAGGGATAGCAGTCATCCCATCCACTGTAACCTCAGTTGAACATAACAGTTTTATTTTCGACTGAAGCTCTGTGGACCTAAATTTCAACGTAGTACTATCCTTCTCAACTACTATATGGGATTGCTCCGTAAACGTCTGACCAATTATCATAGGTACATGCATAACATGATCCGGCACCACAAGAACTAATACACGAGCACCTGCGCTTTCTATTTCTAGGTCGACTAAGACTGTACCTAAAGGTTTCACAGTAGCGTCACCAAAACCCCTTAACAAAGGAAGGTCGTCCTTTTTGTCCCAATCAAGACCTAAATCTTGTGCTGCCTTAAGACTGATCAATACTCAATACTCAATAATTTATTGCGTTCCATAAGGTACAAATAGTAAGGTGGTAACATTTTAATTTTATATACACTCTTATGGACCCTGTTAGGGCACAACAAAAATTTAGGAGAGAGGAAGCGAGTCTTGAATGACTAAATTTATATTTAATTAATGTATTAAATGTAATTATTTAATAAAATATGTACTTTCATATTGGAATTTATTTTATTCTATATTTTTGATTTACCTACTGTATGTCATTTGTTTTTTTCTAAATACTAGTTCATTTTGTCTAAATACTAATATTATATATTGTTATTATTAATTTTATACCTATTACATATTATTATTATTAAATATCACCATATTTATCGCGATTAAAATATAATTATATTCTAATATTGCACTTTACTTATTGTTTTTATTCATGACTTTTACCTGCTGAGTGGTTTTTCATTTAGAAATTCTTTTATGCTATAATAACTTTTTTCTATTAGGAATTGTTTGAGTCTATTTGTGAAAATGTTCATTTTGTTCTCATTCTTTATATATTCTGGCAATTTGTTATATATTTTGATTGACATAACTAAAGGGCTATAAGGGGGAGTGCATTGTTAGGTTTGAGGTGGGTAAGTTTAATCTGTTCTTATGTCTTAGTGAAAATTTCGTTTGAATATTTTCTCTCTTATTATAAAACTCTGGGTACTTACGAACAAATTTACATATTTCAAATATATATATATACTAGGCAAAGTAAGAATTTTAAGGTCTTGGAAATGCGGCTTACAAGTGTCTGTCTGTTCGATGTTTACTAAAATTCTGATCAGTTTCTTCTGGAGAATAATTTTTATTTTTGGTATAGCAATTCTTTGCAATTTATTCTTAAGTAAATATTGCACTTAAAAAAATCCTCGGAGGGTTCAGGTGGGACTTGAACCCACAACCTTCTGCAATCCGGGCAGATATGCTATCCATATTACACCATCCGAGCCCCTTACTAAGCCGACGAATTTCGTAAGTGCTTAACTCGCCATGAGCTGACGATAGTCTCATCAATATTGTAGGTATACTATACAATATCCAGTGGAAACATTATTACAAATATTTGACCACTAGTTAACCCACTTACTCCTGAAACTATTTAGCATCTCAGATCGTAATGATTTTTTAATATATTGCTATATACTCCCCCCTAGCCCGTGGAAAAATATTGGAAAAAATCTCAGGTGTATAGATTTTCCGGAAAATGGGTGGTGTTATAACACCTGGTAGGATAATCCACTACTATCAGCCATCAGGTCGGGCTTCTTTATGAGTATACATTATATTACACTCATTTATACATTATTATGAAAGAAAGTCCATTTTCCGAACTTAATGCCGTCAGGCGTTCTCTACCAGTCAACTTTAGAGTAATACTAGTAACATTAGGAATATAAAAATTGAAACAACTGTTTTTTTTTTCATTTAGTACAATTATAATATACTAAAATAACTATTATTTTGACATATTCTCATTATAATAAGATACGTTTTTTTTATTTACTAGGCATATGGAAAGCACCAAACAGGTTTCGCCATGTAAATATACTTAGCATACATTTCTGGCACATAAAATTAGGTTTTTATTTTAAAAATCTTACATGTAACTTAGAATTCTCCAGATGGTCATTCCTATCGTAATTGTCCACGAGGTTCGGTTCTCTTATGCTTATAAGAAAACTAGGAAGCTAGTCGGTAAGATGGTCTTGGTCACCTCCATTTATTTGTATAATTGCCAATAGTCATATCTAGGGAGTGAACAATCAGAGGGAAATACCACTTTTTACCTACCACACACGGTCTATATTTTGGTCAACGCGATCATCTCCGCCCATGTTGAAATTGTATTTTTTTATAACGTTTGGTTGATTGATTTGGATAGGTATATCTATTTAGTTATTTTGAAACACTGTTGTCATTCCATTTGCAGAGTAGAAAATTCTCTGTCAGTGTTTTTGAAGTTCTTATTTACATTTACTGGTAAGAAAATCGCACCAGTAAATGTCCTCTACATGACCCGCCATTGCCTACTTTGTTGGTGAATGACAGGTACTGTGGTAAATAAGTTATCAAAGAATAAGGGACACGGCAGTGTCGGTTCACGTTCTTGCAAAATATCTGCGAAGTGTAAAATCACTCTTCCTCTCAGACCAAACTGTTTACGTACTGGGGGTATCACGGCAGACTGACCTTGGTAAGGGTCAAACCATCCTAACTTCCTAACTAATATTATAAATGCGAAAGTAACTCTGTCTGTCTGTCTGTCTGTCTGTCTGTCTGTCTGTCTGTCTGTTACTCTTTCACGCCAAAACTACTCAACGGATTTAAATGAAATTTGGTATACAGATAATCTAGACCCTGAGAAAGAACATAGGCTACTTTTTATTGCGAAAAGGGGGTTGTAAGGGGTTGAAAGGGGGGTAAAGAGTTACTTTTCCACGCGGACGAAGTCGCGGGCGGCCGCTAGTAGAATATATCCTAGTCTTGTTGCGCCAACCCAAAACGTATATCCCCATCGTATGGCTTTACCTCTGATAAACTATTTATATAACAGCTGTGCCCGCCATAATACGGCTCCATGGCTTCATCTACCCTGAACTTCTCTTCTAAAGGAACCAAATTCATGAAATTTTTGTTCAGTAACTCAAAGAAAGGCCTTAGTTTTACTTCAGCGTTAGCATTCCAGGTGGTAAAATAGTCACACAACAAGGTATGGCATCGATAGTCTCAACTCGTTCTAATTCCTCTACTATTTTGTGAAGAATTAAAAAAATGAAGTTAGACGCCGATTATGCTACCAGGCGTTATAACACCGATGACATTCGAACAACAATAACGAAATTCTATACTACTCTGCTTTTGAATAATAGTTATTATTTTATAGTTGAATGTCCATAGTTTCTAATTATATACAAAATAATACACAAACAAATATAATTATATCAAAAAACCTTAACTTGTTGAAGTCATTCTTCAAAATAAAAATCATATTCAGTCGAAACTGTTAAAATAATTAAAATATGAATGATTTTGTAACGATTTTTGCTCTAAATCAACTGAAATCCAGTAGACTACTAAATGACAGCACAAATAACCGCGAATTTTTACTTAGTCATCGATTTTTTCGGGTACCTAGTTTTAAATTTGAATTTTAACGGTGTTATAACGCCTGGTCGCATAATCTGGGTTAAGATGAAACTGCTAAACGAATAATTTTTATTTTTGGTATAGCAATTCTTTGCAATTTATTCTTAAGTAAATATTGCACTTAAAAAATTCCTCGGAGGGTTCAGGTGGGACTTGAACCCACAACCTTCTGCAATCCGGGCAGATATGCTATCCATATTACACCATCCGAGCCCCTTACTAAGCCGACGAATTTCGTAAGTGCTTAACTCGCCATGAGCTGACGATAGTCTCATCAATATTGTAGGTATACTATACAATATCCAGTGGAAACATTATTACAAATATTTGACCACTAGTTAAGATGAAACTGCTAAACGAATAATTTTTATTTTTGGTATAGCAATTCTTTGCAATTTATTCTTAAGTAAATATTGCACTTAAAAAATTCTTCTGGAGAATAAAAACGGAGGATGCATCTGTACTATTGCCCCATAAGATAACGCCATAAGTGAGCCATGAGTAGGCATAAGCATAGTAGGTGACAAGGGCAGTAGACAGGTCAGTAGTTTTTTTGATTTCGTTTAAAGCGTATGAAAAGCTAGATAATTTTGATTTAACTTTTTTAACATGTGATTTAAAATTTAAATTTGTATCTATAATTAACCCCAGTAGGGAAAACTCTTTGACTACTTCTAACTTTGACCCTTTAAAAGTAAAATTGATATTTATTTGTGCTTTTTGGTGAGGATGGAAAGACATAAGTTTAGTTTTTTGGAGGTTTATTTCAAGGTTGTGTTTGTTCATCCAGTCTACTGTTTTGGTAAGTATGGTATTCAAATTTTCATTTAAGTGCGTCGCGGTTTTACATGAGGCGAGTATGGAGATATCGTCCGCAAAAAGAACACATGGCCCTTCCATCACCTTAGGTAAGTCATTTATATAGACTAGAAATAATAGGCATCCTATTACGCTGCCCTGCGGTATCGATGCATTTATATTAATATATTTAGATCGTATATTTTCTATTTTGTTGGTTTTATAGTCAAAAAATTCTATTTCAACAAGTTGTTTCCTTCCGGTTAAGTATGATTTAAGCCAATCGTGTGCGATTCCGCGTATTCCTATTTCATGTAGTTTATTTAATAGTATATTAAATTTCACTTTATCGTATCATCGTTGACGTACTACCAAAGTCAATAAAGCTTTCCAGAGGGGTATTATTTACTAAAGCTTGTTTATAATATTTGGATGAGCCACTCCTTTCTGTATGAATAGCCATTACTGACTTCGTAGTTTTATTCTCAGCGCCCGTTGTGGAGGTACTATTACGGCATTTGTCTTTAGTATGCCCATAGCGTAGACAACTGTCACACCTCAATATTGGTTTGGGGCAACTAGACATGTAATGCCCTTCTTGCATGCAGTTGAAGCATCTGACAGAACCCCGATCTTTATTCTTACTCCCTTCCTCTTTCGATGTATGATCAATCTTACCGTCGTTAATCCGTGCCCTTTTACGCTCGTTAATAACCTGACTATTCCTTACAGTTTTCAAATATGGAAGCAACTGATCAGGTGTTTCAAATCGAGCAGCCTCAGCACCCAAACGAACACTTCGGTCATCAATACCAAAGACTATGCAATCGACGGCTCGTTTGCCATCAATAGTACAGCGATTTAATAAAACTGATTTCTCGTAAAAATACTCTTCTAAGGAGTCGGTAAAACGAGCACGCTTCGCAAGCATAGTCGTCAGTAGTTGACCGTAATTCTCATCGGCGGGAAAAGCAAGTTTTAGTTTTTCCTGCCACTCTTGCCAAGTATGGAGTACCGTAGTAAGGCCCTCGTACCATTTTTGAGCTAACCCTTTCAGCTTGGGCAACGCAAAGTGAACGGTTTGCTGATCATTCCATTTATATATAAGTGCGCACTCATTCACTTTATGCAGCCACATGTTTATAGTCTGTTCTTTGCGAGATGGATCGAACTCGGGTAGTGTGTTATGCCCAGATAACTTATTGCTGATCGTATCCTTACTTACTGTTTGCAACGCATTCACTAACTGAGACAGAATACTATCGCTATTAAATGGTTGTAAAGCAATACTATTTTGGAACTCACCATTATTCAACTCCTTTTCGACCCCTCGATCACGCTGCTCATCACGCCCATCGCCCGCCATGGAGTGACGGGCCCGGCTGCGAGTGTGACTGCATTAGGCTTGCCAGACCGCCGGGAAATCCGGGATTGTCCCGGAATCTTGCCTCTTGTCCCGTGTCCAGGAATTAGCGCCCATTGTCCCGGATTTTGAAAAGTTATTATTTTTTAACAAAATAAACTAGCAACGAATGGAATGACATGGCTGCCGGTGAGCGAGTGCGGGAGGCGCGCGGGACGGGAGTGCGTGCAATAGTTTTACTTCACTCGCCCGCGCCCGCCGCCTCCTCTCTCTCGCCCGCGTCCGCTGTCGCTCGCCCGCGCCGCGGCCGCCGCCCCCTCTCTCTCGCCCGCGTCGGCGCGTCCGCTGTCACTCTTTCAGTCGTGTTTTGCTTTGATTGAATCAGACGCGTCACGCGTGCGAAACTGCGAACTGTGCGATACAATTACTCATCATGGAGTCGTATCCATCCACAAGTAAAAAAAGATTTACAGGATTTAATGATAAGTGGATCACCGATCCCGATTTTAAAGAGTGGATAGAGAAAAAAAATGAGTTTACTGCAATTTGTAAAGCATGTAACTCGGATATTGCAATTCAATATGAAAGTCGCCGCGCGCTGGCAGTAAGTATTTTTTTACTTATATCAAAATTGTAATCGTATTAAGTTTCAGTGTATGCAATAACAGAGCGCAACGTTTTCCAATAACGCGGTGTTACATAAAGTATTGAGAAAATCATGAATTACTGCAAGTGGTCTCGTCAGTGGTATCCAAAAGTTATGAGTATTAAAAAAACACGTTGTATATACGATAACATCGCGTGCGTTTGTTTCGCATGTATACATCTAATTAATTTCAAATTTGTTATATGCATTGTTCTAGGCTCACGCTAATAGTATAAAACATAAAAAGATGGTGATGGCTAGGAAAACTTCCAAATGCTTGGATGCTTTTTTTATAAAAAAGCACGCCTCAGAAGAAATTTCTATGATAAATTCTGAAGTGGCTCTTATTTATCATAATGTGAAGCATGGTTTGAGTTACAACAGCTTGGATTGCTTGGCAAAAAATATTAGCAAATTCATTCCAGATAGTCAAATAGCAGCAAAATTGACATGTGGACGAACAAAAGCATCGGCAATAACACGCAATGTTTTAGGACCCTATTCACAAGAAAAAGTGATCTCTGAATTAAAAGAATGTTATTATTTTTCCGTAGCCTCAGATGCATCAAATGTTGGTAATTTAAAAACATTTCCCTATGCCGTTCAATATTTTAATTGTAATAAAGGTATATGTAGAAAATTATTGGACTTTTACGAGGAAGCTGAAGAAACATCGCTCGATATATATAACTGCCTTAAAAAAATTACCACTGACTCTAATCTCAGCATGGATCAAATAAGTGCATACAGTGCAGATAATGCTTCTGTTAATTATGGTGCCCATAATTCTGTATTCCAGAAATTAAAAGAAGAAAATAATCATATTTTTAAAGCCAATTGTTATTGCCACGTTGTTAATAATTGCGTAAAATATGCATTAAAAGGCCTCGATGTTGACATAGAAAGCATCGTCATAAAAATTTATAATGAGTTCAGTTCATCAGCATTAAAAACAAAAAAATTGAAAGAATGTTGTGAATTTGCCCAAATAGAGTATAAAGAACTGCTAAGACGTACCTACAAGATGGTTGTCACTTTTGCCAGCTATAGATCGCTTAATTCGGAGTTGGCCTGCTGTTAAACATTATTTTTTATCAAAAGGTCGTGATAACTGCCACAAGGTGCTATGGGATTTTATTTCAGAAGGTTGTAGTACTGATTTTATGAATAATGATGATGAAGAATGTAAAAAAGAAGGTAAAAATGACTGTTACCTTTTCTTCCTGAGCAATATCTTGCCTGAATTTACAAAAGTGATATTGCTATTAGAAAGTGAGAGCTTCACTATTTTGGACATTGATCATGCCATGCGAAGTCTTCACGACCAATTAAAAAGTAGGATGGCTGATAACTTTTTTGGGAGCAAAGTCAGGGACATTTTCAGAAAACTTGATGAAGAAGAAAGAGCTCTATTTAAAGGACAGGTGCATATTTTTCTGAAAAGAGCATTAAAATATATAGAAGAAAGATATGATTTTAGTACCGATGGAATCTACAAAAAGTTTGAACTTTTGTCCCTCAAACCACAGGAATTAAAATTGACTTGGGAAGTGCTTTCCGAATTGCCCATGATATTAAATATAGAAGACGCTATAAATATTGACTCCCTTTACTCAGAGTTTGCATGTCTGAAAACGGTATATAGGGAGCTTCCGAAAGACTTACCAAACGACGAAATATGGGCCTATTTCTTCAGAAATAACACGTCCACAAATTTCGATAATTTAAAAAAAATAGTTGGTTTCGTTCTTTCTATTCCAACAAGCAATGCCTTTTGCGAAAGAATATTTAGCCTACTGAATAGTTTATGGACTAAAGAGCGAAACCGGATGTCCATGGATTTAATCAAGTCCGAACTGCAGACTCGTATAAACTTTGACGTGTCTTGCTCAGAAATTCTAACAGTCTTACAAAGCTCTGACGGAGAAAAACTAATAAAAATGGCAAAATCCAGTGAAAAATATTTCAAAAAATGATTTGATCGCCGTTTTATTTAACATTATTATTTACGTTCTATCAGAAGAAGTTTTATTTTTATTAGAAGATACATAATTTGTTTGTACTGATTTCCTACCAAAGCTTAATAACAAAACATTATGTACCAAAAAGCAAGGTACCGATTGTTTTTTAAGTTAGGAATTTATTGATATAAGATTTATTTAAGGTACATAGTATCTTATTATTATTGTTTTGTTTTCTTCAGTTTATTACTATTTAATTTGTAATTTAGTAATTGTCTACCAAAGTTTTAATTTACCAATTTAAGCTAATTACATACCTACAGCTAATAAAAGTATGTTTTTTGAAAAAATGGCATTTCATCTTTTAAATATAAATATGAATCCTTTGAAAATAAAAAAAATATATGATATTTTATATTATGGCCACGACCCGACATTGTTTTTTTTTGTTTTTTTTTTTTTTAGAACTGTCCCGGATTTGATAAGTTCCTATCTGGCAACCCTAGACTGCATGCGCAAGGCGAGTGGCGCCCACTGCCACGCTCGCGGCTGCGTAAGCGCCGCCGCTGCGTCGGCCGGCTGCAATCGCGCTCGAAGCTGCGCGAGCGCCGTTTCGTCCGCTGGGGCTGGGAGCCGCGGGGTAGCGGGCTGCGAGAGCGCCGACTGTGGCGCCGACTGCTAGCGCGCACCGGGCTGCGCGAACGACGTTGTGAAGCTCTGGGTCTGTCGCGCTCGTAGCTGCGCGACCGCTGCTGTGTGCGGCGTTGTGAACGCCGTGCGCGTTCGTCGTCCAACTGCGACCGTCGGCCACTGCCTCGTGTACCCGTACGCGATCGGTCTCGCCGCGAGCGCCGCCCGCTTCCACGCAGTGAGCTGCGCGGAGACCGCGGTCGCGATGGTGTACGCACTTCTCGTGACGCTCGGCCTTCGTTATCCATGTTCCTGGAACGCACCGAGTTTTTCCCGAACAGTACTTGGATTTAACCACAACTTCCTACTTCAAACATGGACAACAACTACTTTTGATTTGATTTTCTCAACGATAAACAGATAGAAAACTGTTAAACTTACGTAATAGTCTACGTAGTAATCTCTTAGTAGGAAAAAAAAAATTATAGCCAAATAAGAAAAACAAGAAAACAAAAAAAAACGATCGGATAATTTCAGCAAGTAAACAATATCGTTATTAAAACGGCTATTGTTTTCAGAACGCATCAGATTACATAGGCTGTTCAGATTTCACCCTCATTTCCATGCATTGTACTCGTTTAATCGAAAACTTTAGAATAATTAATTACTCACCTTTCAAAACACGGCCGATGCAACTTATACTTACGTGGGACGTAGAAACAATCCCGCTTCTGAATTTGTTGGATTCTCCAATAAAACTCTTATTGAACTTAACTTTGTTTTATTCTCACTTTTAAATCACACACAAAACTGCCTAGAAAACTACTGGCCATAGACTACATTAAATTTCAAATATCCTTTTTCTCTTTGACAGCTGATAAAACCGCTATCATAGAATTAGTCATTTACACTTCTTTTAATTGAACAGACCAAATAAATCAAAAAATAACAAACTGTATTCACGAATTTAGTAGGTTCTTCCAAACACACTCAAATATGTAGGTCCCGCTCAGCACTTGCACTCCCCTGGTCTGTGCGACAGTGATGCCATCTGTCTCATTGCGTCTAAAAGTTAAAGAATTGAAAAATGTCGAAGATAACCATTGCTCAGCCACTACCGCCATGCTAATTTGTAGGAACTAGCAACATATTTATTGATTTAATTTGATAAGTAGTAACCACAACTACCGCTAGATGGCATTGTTAACTAATTATCATCTTATTAAAATTCAGATTACCTATAATCGAGATTTAGAAGTTAATAAGTTTAGTTGAGAATTTTTAAGTAAGATTGTTCGATTTTATGTAAAAAAAAAAAAATGATCCAGATAGATAAAGATTTGAATTATATTGTTAGGCTATTCAATTAGTGCAGCGGTCAGCAACCTTTTGGTAGGCAAGGGCCACAAGGTGGCAAAATAAACTAAAGGCGGGCCGCAGTCATGGTAATTGACCCTAGAAGCCCAATATAGCTACGCATAATTGGTCAGATTGCATAGGAAAAATAAAAATGCTATTAAAAATTGATAAAAGATAAGGAATTTAATTCGTTCACATAATACTTACATTATGTTTATATGTTTGGGTTCTATAGCTAGAAAAATAAGAGAAAAATAAAGTAATGAAAACTACCAACTACCTACATAGAAAACTGATTTTACACAAATTTTAGTGTGATGTCTGAGGTTGCATTTGAGAGGCTATTTCTTGTATGTTAGCTGTCATATTTGTAGTTGCGATTCGTAGAATGGCTCTCAAATGCTCATCTGTGAGACGAGAAGCATATTTATTTTTTCTATAATTGACAATTGAAAAAGTTTGTTCGCATAAATAAGTGCTACCAAAAATTGTAATGAACTGCTTAGCAAACTTTTTCAACTCGTCAAAATCAGATGGCAAGCTAGCATAAAATTTAACAAGATCATTGATTTCATAGAAAGAGCTTTTGAGAGTATGGAGAAATCTGTGGCATGTATAGATAGATGTAGAATCATAGGATTCCTAGCCTAGGTCTCTTTAGGTCTTACTGTATGGTATGTACCTTCGTGGTGCTATCTAGAGCTTAAGTGGACTGTATCTGTATTTCTTATGTATAGGTACTTACTGGCATATCATGGACAGGCTAATGGGCTAGCTAGCAGGAATATTTCAATCACAAACACTGTTTCCAATCATGTATGTGTATTTATTCACTCACTCGTACACACATGTACACTTTTCTCATTAATTATGTATTAATTCTTACATGTTAATTATTACCAATTGCTGTGGAGCATGTTCTCATTACTTTATATTATTATTTTCCCCGTTTATGTACGAATCATGGCGTGTGAAACTGAACACTTCGATGTATTACTGTTATTACATGGACACTGTATTAATTGTATTGTTATTTTACTGCAACGAATTAGCGAGGTTTTATTAACCATTTCAACGCATTATTCTCTGGCGTATCAATAACTGTATAGATGTAAAAATTGATCACATGGCGGCTCTATATCACCCGGCCATCTTAGAGTTTCTTATATAAAGAGAATGTGCTCTATCTCTTTTAGTGCCACTATAATAACAATAACACGGAAGCGGACATCCTGCGTTTTAGGGATGCCGCAATGAAAATTACATTTATGTTCGGTAGGATTCGAACATGTTCCACAGCAAAAAAGACAATTTACAAGTCAAAAAGCCTTTTCTAAAAGCTTCATCTATCTAATCATTGTATTTGAAGTGCTCTCTTCCATCGCGATGCTCAAAGTTCACAATTTTCAAAGAAAGTAGCGACATCTATGCCCTACCTTAGTAAATGAAAGCTCTTACAATGAATATTTTCGAAAATTTTTAGTTCTTACATTAATTATGATATATATATAGCAAAACAAATGACTATATGTTAGAGCAATATTGATAGCATGCGATACCATATGCAAGAGGCCTTAGGGGCCTGGAACAAAGAAAAAATTTACATTATGTGAAACATTTGAACATCATGACACAAGAAAGCTCTCCTCAGTTTACAACATCATAGCTTAATGCACTATGTCAATATGTATTACTAAGCCTATACCTGATAACAATATGACGTCACATTAAAGACGCTTATGTAAACATGCAATAAAATAAAGTGAACTTTACATTTTGTTTTCTTTCATAAATGTAAAACACTATATAACACTATATACTAACATGCATTATTTTTTGAATAAATTTTACATTTTGTATAACATAAAACTTAACATGATTCTAGTAAGAATTTAAGATACACTTGTATATTCATGCTTTTAAAAGAAAAATCGACTCTTTCATCTTGTATCTACCAAGATACCTTACATGCATATTTGCGGCCATCATAATTCAGTGCCGTCTTTGAAAGTGTTTCAGGAAAAACACAACAATATTAATATTACACGTCTTAGGTAGCTGCTATAGAGGCACGCTCTGCAATAAGAAAATAACCAGCCTTTTAGGCTCGGCAGCGCCCTTTATAACAACGCCACACATGAATTTACTAACAACATAAATTATATATACTTTAATTTGCTTATTTTATGTATGAGTGAGTTGAGTGGCTCATCTCACTCATACATAAAACAATAATACATAATACATTTGCGGACACCATCTTTCAGGGCCGTCTTGAAGGTACTTCAGGAGAAGCACAGCACAATAATGCACGTCCTAGGTAGTTGCTGCAGAGGCATGCTCTGCAATAAGAAAATAACAACCTTTTAGGCTCCCCAGCACCCTCTGCAGCAACGCCACGCATGCATTGTCTGAAGCTTTTTTATGAAAACATAAAAAAGAATATTTAAAATATTAGTGAGTGCTACACCCACCTGTGCTGATACAAGAATTGCAATTAATTTTCTATAGGCAATAAACATACCTTGGTAACAGATCGCCTATGTAATCGGCCATTTGCAGTTTTTACTTCTACAGTTCTAACTAAATTATCTGATCCTGGAAAGACATTGGTGATTCGAGCCATTGGCCAATACATAGGTGGACTGTTATCTTCTTTTAAAATTACTAAAGATCCAATAGTTAAATTAGGCATTACATTTTTCCACTTAGGTCTACACTGTAAAGTATTCAAATATTGATTGCTCCAGACTTTCCAAAATGATTGTTTCATATTATTACAAAGTTCCCAAAATTTTAATCTATTGACAGGTGTTTCAGATACATCTTTTTCAGGATATGAATTTAAACTAGTACCAATTATAAAATGTCCTGGAGTTAAATATGAAAAATTATTAACATCATTTGAAATAGGCAAAAGTGGTCTGCTATTTAAGATAGCCTCGATTTCACATAATACAGTATTTAATTGCTCGTATGTAAGTAATGACCTTTGTACAGTTCGTTTTAAATGATACTTAGTAACTTTTACATTTGATTCCCATAATCCACCTACAATGGGAGAGTAGCAAGGTATAAAATGAAAATTGATGCCTTTTTCAGCACTAAATGACTGTACTAACGACTGATGTTCCTTAGAACTATGTAATTTGTACAATTTTTGCAATTCTGTATCAGCACATTTGAAAGTTGACGCATTGTCACAATAGATGTCGCTAGGGAGTCCCCTGCGTGATATAAAACGCTTAAGGCATGCAAGAAAAGTACTCGTTTTTAAGTCAGAACACAACTCTAGGTGAACAGCTTTTGTCACAAAGCACACTATCACACAGATGTAACCACTGCCAACAACAGATTTACGTAAGGAAGACATTTTCACTGATATTGGTCCAGCAAAATCAATACCTATCTTTTGAAAAGGACGACAAATATTTACTCTATCCTTGGGAATATTACCCATCAATTGCTCAGATACATGCTTCTTAAGTTTCCAACAAATTATACATTTATGAATAACCTTTTTTATTTCTCTAATAGCATTAATGATCCAATACTTTTGATTAATTGAAGACAATATTAATCTGGGTCCTGCATGAAGGTTTTTTAAATGCTCTGAATTAACAATTAATTGTATGATACGTGAACCTTTAGGTAGAATAATTGGGTGCTTTTGTGCATAAGGTACATTGGAGTTTTGTAATCGTCCACCTACTCTTACCAGGCCCTTGTCATCAATGAATGGACACAGAGAATTATAATGCTGATTATTAACATTTTGCTTACATTGTAAAGAATGAATTACATCTTTCATACATTTCTGTTGTTCATATTTAATAACCAAAGATAATGACTCATCAATCTCTCGAGAAGTAATGAAATTATTTGTATTTCTGCTTGATTTATTACGAATATTGTTGCAAAATCTTAAAACATATGCTAGAACTCTAGTCATCTTGTGCAGTTGGGAATACTTGTCTAGAAAGTCTAGATTTAGAGGAGGTTGACTATCTGGTGTACAAACCATGGAATGAGCTACTCCTGCATCCTTCATCTCTGGTAATTCTATGCTACAGGTAGGTATAGCAGATGGAACTTCATACTTACTTTCGTGAAGCAAACTGTTACCTTTCCACCATAGGTGGTGGTCTTGCAGCTCGTGTGGTAGCACACCTCGGCTCAAGCAGTCGGCTGGATTTTGCTCCGACGTCACGTACGCCCAAGTGAAGTCAGCTGTGTTCTCTGAAATCGCTTTAACTCGGTTAGCCACATACGTTTTTAATTTTAAAATATCTGTTTTTATCCATGCTAGTACGACCTGTGAATCAGAGTATAGAATTACATTGTTTATGTGAATTTTCAGAGATAAAGTATTATAGACCTTAAGACTGAGCTTTGATAGCAGTAGCGCAGCATTTAATTCCAATTTAGGTGTAGTGAGGCTTTGATTAATGGGATTAATCCTGGATTTAGAACAAAGCAGAGAAACCTTGACAGTTGCCAGTCGAGTCAACCACCCTAATGTAAATGCAACACCCATGAGCGATAGAAGAAGACGCATCTGCGAAGCCTATCAATTGTATACACACAGCATTCTCTAAGTTAACATGACGGTTTATGCTAATAGGTTTCATAATAATTAAGCTTTCATAAAATTCATGCCATGCTTTTTTCAACTCTTGGTCAATGATAGAATCCCAGTCAACGTGTGACTGCCAAATTTTTTGTAATATGGCCTTGGCGCAGACGACTAAAGGTCCAGCGATCCCGAGTGGATCATAGAATCTACTTACATAACTCAATATGCCACGTTTAGTGTCTGGAATTTTGCCTTCAGGCGTGGGTGAAGCAAGGTTAAGCGTATCTGTACTGACATTGTAATTGAGACCTAATGTCTTTAATGACAAGTTGTCCTTTTGCAGTTCTATATTATCAAAATATTGCTTATCAGTGGGAATGTCTTTTAAAACCTCAACTGCATTTGAAGACCACTTGTGAAGTTGAAAACCCCCCATTTTAAGAAGTTCACAAAGTTGCTCCTTGGCTTCCAATAACAATTCAATAGATGGCGCTGTTGCCAACACATCATCTACATATGTCTGGTTATGTAAAATAAATGAAGCTACAGGAAATTGTTCTCTGTATCTTTCAGCTAGCTCTGCTAGACAGCGAGTGGCTAGATATGTAGAAGACTTAAGGCCATATGTTACTGTATTCAGTTGGATACACTGTACATTTTTATTAGGTGAATCTCTCCATAAAATATTCTGTAAAGAACGATATTTTTCATTCATATTGATTGCTCTGAACATGTGCCTTATGTCTGTTACAAAAATGTATTTGTCCACTCTAGCAAGTATTAAAATGTCAAACAGTTCCCTTTGAACCACGGGTCCATTGAGTAATAAATCATTTAATGAGATTTTCTTATTTGTTTTCATACTTCCATCAAAGACAGTTCTGCATTTGTTAGTTATTTTGTCCATTCTGATAACAGGATGATGAGGTAAGAAGTATAAAGGATCTTTATCAAAATCAAATTGATTTATATCCACAATGGAACCGTGCCCCAAATCTAAATACTCATTTATAAAGTTTGTATATAATTCTGATAGTGCAGAATCTTTTTGTAATCGAATTTCTAAATTGTGAAACCTTTTCAATGCTAAATGAAATGAATCCCCCAATGAACTGTTAATGGAGTCAAGTGGCAACTTTGTGGGTAGTTCTACTGTAAATTGATTATTTTCAAGTTTAACTGAATTTTTGAATAATTGTTGACATGTGTCATGTTCTGATAATTTTTCAGGAAATATCTCTGGTACCTTTTCTGATTGCCAAAATGTTTTTACATTCTCATTAATTTCTCTACAATCGGTACATTTTAAAGAAACTGGATTTTGTGACTTTAACATAAATGGAAATTTCCCCGCTATGACATGACCAAAGTGAGTACTCAAAAGCTGTATTGTTGGAGCTGTTGCGTTGTGCATGTGTGAAGGACTAGGCTGCTCATTCGGGCTTGGATTGAGGTGACGGGAGGAAGCGTGGTGGTCCTCTGCCTCTGTGGCTGGGGGGCACGCAACGCAATCTCTCGAGTCTGTTGCTGGGGTCAATCTTCCTATATTCATCGATCCAGTCTCCACCATCTGAAAAAACACATCAGCACCAATTAATAAATGTATCTCACTTGGTTTATGGAAGTCTTTGTCAGCAAGGCTGATGTTGGAGGGCAGCACAATCTTGGAGATATCAATTTTTTCTTGAGGTAACATAGTGGTAATTCTATCAAGGACAAAACATGACACATCTATTTGAAATTCTTTGATTAATGAGTGTAATTTTATAGTGACATATTTATCTAAATTTCTTATATTGTTGCCAATACCTAAAACTCTTGATTTTATGGGTTTGGGATTCAATTTTAATAACTGCATTAAGTCTTTTGTAATAAAAGACATTTGTGAGCCACTGTCAAGCAGCGCTTTAACAATAACTTCTCTGCCGTCGTCGGCTATGATTTTTACTTGTACAGTCGGCAATAGTACCTGTGTACAATCTGTCTCTGACAAAAATGAGACTGGATGAACGGCCTTGTCCACATGTATAAGACTATTGTGGCTTCCTTTGCACTTGTTACATATGAAGTGATAGCGACACTTGTAAACATGCCTATTTAGACATATTTTGCATAATTTTCTGCCTGTGACAAAATTTAGTCTGTCACAGGGAGGCAATAATTTGAATTTTGCACAATTAAAAAGTTTGTGGGTTTGTGACTTACAATATATGCACTGCCCTTGCTCCTTTGGTGAAGAAGAAGTACTTTCTTCCATCGCCTTGTCCACAGCGGCTGGGGGCTGCTTTTCCTCGACAGCCTTCATAGTGGCTGGGGGCCGCTTTTCCTCGACAGCTTTCATAGTGGCTGGCGGTGGAGGTCTGTTGTACCTGTGTTGTGGTGGGTAGGGAACTCTTTGTCCTGTATTGCGATAGTGTGCCCTGACTCGCTCGAGCACCTTGTGCTCTGGACTCAGCGGGTGGTACTGAAGTTGTTGTTGTTGTTGTTGTTGTTGTTGGCCGCTGTTCTCCAGCGCCCTCGCTCGTTCGTCTAGAAATAGCATGAGATTATTAAGGGAAGGCTCCTTTTTTTCATGACTACACATTATTTGGTATTCCCTACTGCACAATACATCTAATTTTCTGAGTAAAATAGTGAGGATTACAGGGCAGTTCTCGATATTGACCCCTAGGTTTTTTAAGGAGGCTAGATTTTGTGTTATTTTTGTGAGAAATTGTCTTAAAACTACAGCTGAAGATCTAGTAATTGTTTGGATGTCTAACAACATGTTGATGTGCTCAGATTTTATTAAAAATTCGTTGTCATATCTCGCTTTTATGATTTGCAAACTTTCTTCATAGCTTGAATCTAATAATGGTAAATTTTTAATTAAATCTGAGGCTTCCCCCCTTAAGAATCCTCTGAGATAGTACAATTTTTGTATATTGTCTAGGTTATCATTATTGTGTATGAGAGAATTGAAAAGACCTATAAAGGGTTTATATTCTGAATATTTGCCACTAAACGGCGGAATTGTGATGGTTGGCAGCTTAGTATTCACAGTAGATGGAACCTTTTTTGTGTTTGAATCGCTGTGAACATCATTCTGAAGTAATTTTGCTAACTGTTTGATTTTCACAATGGAATCGGTGTAAATTTGCTCAACCTTGCCGCCATCGTCAAGTGAAGGATCTAATTCTATTATTTGAAACAGTAAATCTTCATATTTCGAAAAAAGAGAACGTAATCGTTCTTCAATTATTTCCAGATGAGGCAAATTGGTTGATGATGGCGACAACGCATCTATTTCGTTTTGCAAACGAGTTATCCAACCTTGTACACCCCTCTTTTTATTACGCAAGTAGAGAAAGATCGTCATTACCTTTGGATTCGTGGTCGTTTTTATCCATGTTTCACTGATTAAAATCGTAAAAAGTCGATAAAACTGTTGCTTAAAAACTAAAACTCTTGTATACAAATAGTAAAACAATGGCGGCTGCAGACCAATCGGCACCAGCCCACGCGTCGGCTCCCAGCTTGCGTCCTATTGGTCGGCGCGTACGCTTGATGACGTAATCCGCTGTGATTGGTTGAGGTTTGACGTTTTCTCTCTTGACGTTTGTTCTGATTGGACGAAATCGATGCGTGTAGTACAAGTTTTCGACTACAGATGGCGCTGCTGTTTGTTGACAAAATGGATGACGAAAATTACGTAATTGATATTGTTATTAAATAATAATGCCGATGAAACTGTATGAATACGCTGAGACGATTCTCTTCTCTCGAATGTTGACCCCGTAGACTGATGGCCAAATTTATTGAATGGCGAGATAGCTGATCGGCGCTCGTTGTTACTTTGCTTGAATGTCGGCCTCGTAAATACTGTATGGCTAGACTTGTTAGCAATATTTCTTGAATAAAAACTTGTGGATTGCCGATAAGGCTGATTGGCACCTGATTGTTTGTCCTTTCAGCAGCCCATATGCTAAATTATCTCACGTTGCTCGATAGGACCATGGAGAAATCTGTGGCATGTATAGATAGATGTAGAATCATAGGATTCCTAGCCTAGGTCTCTTTAGGTCTTACTGTATGGTATGTACCTTCGTGGTGCTATCTAGAGCTTAAGTGGACTGTATCTGTATTTCTTATGTATAGGTACTTACTGGCATATCATGGACAGGCTAATGGGCTAGCTAGCAGGAATATTTCAATCACAAACACTGTTTCCAATCATGTATGTGTATTTATTCACTCACTCGTACACACATGTACACTTTTCTCATTAATTATGTATTAATTCTTACATGTTAATTATTACCAATTGCTGTGGAGCATGTTCTCATTACTTTATATCATTATTTTCCCCGTTTATGTACGAATCATGGCGTGTGAAGCTGAACACTTCGATGTATTACTGTTATTACATGGACACTGTATTAATTGTATTGTTATTTTACTGCAACGAATTAGCGAGGTTTTATTAACCATTTCAACGCATTATTCTCTGGCGTATCAATAACTGTATAGATGTAAAAATTGATCACATGGCGGCTCTATATCACCCGGCCATCTTAGAGTTTCTTATATAAAGAGAATGTGCTCTATCTCTTTTAGTGCCACTATAATAACAATAACACGGAAGCGGACATCCTGCGTTTTAGGGATGCCGCAATGAAAATTACATTTATGTTCGGTAGGATTCGAACAGAGTATCATTAGATTGAAGATCAATCACGTTCATTTGTAAATGAATCGGTACACACGGCAGCACATCAGGTTACACATTATACATAACTATAACTACGACGCATCAGTTGTGTTAGAAAGAAAGTCGCTTTGACATTATTGGTGGATTTTCTACAGTATGCCTAAATTAGCCAATGTTTGATCTGACATAAGCTGAGCGCCAATAGAATGGTTTCATCGACGGTAAGCCACACCTCCTGCGCGTACGTTAAGGATGGGACTCAAATCGATAGTTGAAACTAGAATCGAGTTGACGCGTAATTCGAATCATCGCATCGATTTGAATATTACTAATTGACTTTTTCCATACAGTCTTGACTTTCAAATAATCCCCAAAAATTATACAACGACTACCTACACCAGAATGAGTGTATAAACTTTTGACTATACCTCATTCTTCACAAAAAAAATGCACAACATACCTACCCTATAATGCCGACTCGCGGCGCGAGCGGTCATCGAGTCGAGTTTTCACCGTCACGATTCAAATCGAATGTGGTTCGAGTCCTATCACTAGGCTAAGATTGTCACTTAGC
The DNA here is from genome assembly GCA_014851415.1 of Cnaphalocrocis medinalis. Taxonomy (NCBI): domain Eukaryota; kingdom Metazoa; phylum Arthropoda; class Insecta; order Lepidoptera; family Crambidae; genus Cnaphalocrocis; species Cnaphalocrocis medinalis. Next base: position 25,867 of record JABMDO010000571.1, read on the forward strand.
ATTTAGCAGTTATCAAAATTCAAATTGTTTTCTGTCATAAAATATTGAATAAATCTGTTTTATTAAAAATGGCGCCTCAGCTCTCAAGAGTTGAAAGGGAGCGAATAATTGCGCTCAGAAGGAGTGGTTACAGAATAAAGGATATTTGTGACCAAACTGGCGTAACGGTGAGTTATTTTATTTTGTTCTATTTATTAAATATAACTTTAGAATCATCATCATCATCATCAGCTTGTCTCAGTCCACTGCTGGATATATCCAGGCCTATAGGCCTCCCCCAATGTTTGCCATTTCACCCTGTCTTCGGCGAGACGCATCCAATCTATACCTACGGCTTTTCGCAGATTGTCACCCCTTCTAGCTATCTTTAGAATAATAATAGTGAAATGGCTAACAAGTTGTAGTAACAATTTTAAAATGAAAATTTGATCTTAGCTATTTTGAAGTAGGCAGATATTAGACATGGGGCGAGTAGTGGTTTTGCCAATACCCGCGGCGGAGGCGGGTACGCTGCACAATTTTTGCCGGGTACCCGACAAAATTAAAATGCTGATCGCGCTAAAAAGTTGGCTTTTTTGCATCATCATTCACCAATATTTAAATATAAAAGTGTGAATGTAATTTCAGAAACGACTTGTTCGGGAATCGCTTCAGGCGAACACCTTAACCACTGCGCCATTGAGGCCGGCCACCACACATTTTAACCTCTTCATTTATTATGAAATTGCTTAGAATGAGATTTCTTAACGAAAAATTCCGATTTATCATCAACCGCTCGTTCAATATTTTTGCACGGCATTTAATCTTTTTTTACCGCCCATTTAATTATTTTCTTGCCCAATTAATTCACTGATCCGTTTCATAATTTTTTATTGCGATTGACGACCCGTTTCGCGCAATGGTTTGAGCGCCGGTTGAGACGTAAGGATCGCGGGTTCGATTCCCGCACCGACACAAATGTTTGTTGATGAAACAGATATTTGTGTTGGGTCTGGGTGTTTGTGGTTCCTTCGTTGTTTCTGGTTGCCATAGCACGAGGTAAGCCTTAGTGTGATGTTTTCTCATTTATATATTAATTTATTTATTTATTACTCATTTTTGTGTATTATATTACTGCATAGTTTTAACTGCTTTATTCAACGTGCCATTTATACCTATTTGTATATTTACAAAAATGGCTATATAGAACTGCTTCTGTAAATAAGTGCCTTTTTAGAAGCTATTTCTTATAAAATCGCTATCGTTAACGAAATAATTGTTTATTATATATACTGCATAGTTTTAACTGCTTTATTCAACGTGCCATTTATACCTATTTGTATATTTACAAAAATGGCTATATAGAACTGCTTCTGTAAATAAGTGCCTTTTCATTCAGATCAGTAGTAGGTACTGTGCGTGTGCGTGTGCGTCTTAGTACGAGCGATCCGTTTAGCGCAATAGTTTGAGCGCCCGTTGAGACGCAAGGGTCGCGGGTTTTATTCCCGCTCCAACATAAAATGTATGTTTGTTGATGAACAGTTTTGGTGCTTGTGATACCTTCGTTGTTCCCTAGTTTCCATAGTACATGGTATTCCATAGGGCGTAAACGTCTACACAATCCTAACATAACCTAACCAGTAACCACAATATGTATGTTGTCTCATATAATTTATTTATGTCTGGATTTAAGTATTCTATGCCCTCTAGACCCGAAAGGTAAGATTATACTGTGACTATAGCTTTTTAAGTAAGAAGCCGCCGTATTGTATTATATCCGTTGAATTGCCACTGCCCATTGACGGTGCCGAACATAAAGCAGGTAATCATAAATATTTACATTGGTAGCAAGTGAATCGGCCGGCTTAATTTGCGTGGAATTATGCGGCGGCCCGCGGGGAAATCAACTTTACATTCAATTTGCCGTGCAAGATAAAAAGCAAAAAGCAATCTCTTCATTTTACCTGCCGCTGGGAATAAACCTGCCCTGTTGCCCGTTTTCGAATATATTTTTTAGATGTCTATCTATCTTGTTTTGTCAATAATCGGGTTTAGTTTAATTATCGCGGTTGGTACCTATTAGAACATGTAGACTTTATTTACCCCTTAGAGGCGTTGAAACTCTGTATAAAATCCGATATTTTTTAATATGATAGGGGGCAGACGATCAGACGGATCACCTGTTAAGCGATTTCCTCCTGTTGGCGACTGGCTGTGGTGC
>JABMDO010000572.1:0-26293 GCA_014851415.1 Cnaphalocrocis medinalis
GTTATATATTATTAGCAAACACGGAAATTAACGCGGTGTTAATTGCTGTGTGACACGACTGCTGTAACACAGCCAAAACGTCAAGCAGTAAGTATACATATAATTACGTGATTAAACATTGACGTCTCGCCGCCACCATTGAAATCAAGTCATTACTACTATAATGGGATTAGACTTAACCACCACGACTAATTATTGTCTTAAAAGAAATTTTAAATAATAAAGCGGATAGATGGTAGCCCAGTGAATAAGAAAGTGCGTCTTTTTAACGGGAGGTCCGATTCCAAGCACGAATTTTTCAAATCGATATGAATATTTTTATCAGTTTAGCTCGCTAGTAAGGGAAAACATCGTAAGGATTTCGGATGATTTCTGAAACGCATAAGCATGATTTAGTTGGTCTGGTTGTCAAAAGGTTATGAGGTAAGACATCAGTATCTTCATTTTAATTATCAGACTTCCTAATTTCCCGTTCATAGTTCAACCATACCTAGGTACTCCAGGCTCCAAGACGCAGCCAATCGCACAGTTGATAAAAATCGTAAAAATAAAATGAATAGATTGACTGTATGAATATTATTATTGTTAAAATGTGTAAACCACAGTTTTTGTGTCGACAGCCCGCAATAAGCGGCTCAATCCGGTGTCGCCGTAAAGACACAAAATCCCCAAGTGAAAAGCTAATTCCGAATTCTCTCGCAAAATATTTTCAACCCTTTTCCTGTTCGGAAGTGGATTAGGGAATCACATTCCGATGGCTGTGAAATTAAATTTTCTCCGTGACGTAATGTTCTTCATTTGACCTTTTGTACTTACTTCCCATTTCGATACAATTATGCCTTATTTTTATGAAATTATCATTGTGGCAGATGAATTTATTTGTGCCTTTTGAAGTGAGACTGTTTTTTTGAAGTGACTCGTTCATTTGTTCGTTTAATGTGAAGAACAATATTTGATTTAGGTACATCTTATTTAGATGTGCAGGAATGTCCACTTCAGGATCTAAAACTTTACTTACATTAAACATGTTTGCCGTAAACTGCTCGTTGCCTTTGACGAGCTGCGTATGGGCATCATCATTATTGGCTACAGCCAGGGCCAAGAAGGGAAAAACTGAAATAGAAAAGAAAATCATTACATTTAAAAGTAATATTTTTAATAGCGCTCTCTGCCGTTTAGTAAGTTGCGTTCAGTCAAAGGCAGTTGTTAAAATTGTTTTGCATTTACCATGATTGCATGGCGTGAAATTAATCTCATTTTAATTTTATTGTAGATTTAGTATAAACTGATATAGATATCTCAAGATTCAAAAAATGCCCATATTAGTACCTACTACCATAAGTTACTAGTAAATAAGTTTAATAAGACAGGTACTGATAGATAATTTGGAAATGTAGGTACCACGAGTAACTAATTAATGTACATAATTAGATCAAAATGTTGGCAACCGGTTTAACTGTCTATATAATTACATTTCTATTAATTGTGCATAGGTATAATAATGATTGTTTTGCTTTATAATCTGTTATTGTTGTTTAGTCAAATGTAGGTACTCGTAGATAACAAACCAGAATCATAGCATAAATGTTAAATAAGAGCCAAGTTCAATAGTATGTTATGTCTTGGTTGTTCATTTCAACGACAAAAGAAGTTAATGAACATGAATAATTGGCAGGAGAAGTAAAAGGGTTTGAATTAACATCCAAACCCATTAACTTCATATAAAATACAATTTAATAATAAAATTTGGATCTGTATCCTATCTGGATGGCAATTTTGAACTTTCTAGGTCATCCAGAGCTAGAAATAGTTTCGTTTATATATCAGTGATAAAATATCTTTTTGGATATTAATAGGTATAAACATAAATTAACCATAGCGAATTGGGTATTTGACTAAATTTTTTATGTGTTTAATCAAAAGACGCCTCAATATAAGAAACATCGTTGAAAGAATCACTTGATTCTCATTTGAATTACCTGAGATATCACAACTTTAAGAGCACATATTTTGGGCAAGCCCAAAAACGCTTTATACAAATGGCTATTGAATTGTGACGTCACAACTCAAACTTCTGTGCGCGTCTAGTAAATTTTGTTTGATAGCTATATCAAATTTTTCGTTTAAGTAAATGGTTTTAAAATAAAAGTTGGTGGAAAATGTACGGGTAGTTCAATGATATAATTATTTTTTATACTTTAAAAATTGACTTGCCCATGGAACTTTGAATGCTCACAAAACGAGCTAGACGTTATATTTTTAACTGAAAATGTTGGCCAGTGGTTCTTATTGACCAATATTTTGATAGAGTATCAATATTTTTTACTATATCGAGATTAGTTAAATACCCAATTGCGGTTAGGGTCACCTTACTAGTCATCTAGCATAGATGTACTCGTAGAATGTGATAGGCGCGAGAGTTCTTTGGATGCGGGTGGCACACCACCGATCTTTGTGGAAACATTGGGGGAGTCCTATGCCCAGCAGTGGACGGCTATGGTTGAAATGACGATGGTGGTGACGATGTGACTACATAGTTATGTAGAGATAATTTGTTTCCGAATTTTAATGTAATTATTACATACATTGCTGCACGTCAATTTGCCCAACTAGAACTTGACTTTGAAACATTACCGCGTGGCAAGATAAAAGGTCAATGTCAGACCACTAAGTCAGACTGTATCACTTTTCAGAACAAAATAACGCTTGCCGTTTTATCGTTGTTTTAATTGGAACAATAACAAAATATTGAGCTTATAGGGTTTGTTGTTACTAAAAAAAATATACTTAAAATCATCTTAAATTATTCAGATGAGGTTCTCGGTAACCAAACATTATAGTATCACGATATCATACATAAGTACAAGTGTAATATATAATTGATAATGTTTGAAGCACGTCGGAAATAATAGTACCTAAACTGTGCTAGTATTATCGTATCTTCTACCTATACAATTTATAAACAGGTAAATTCTACAATGTTAATGCTTATGGATAAATCGAAAAGGCAAAACAATGCGCGATGTAATCGACATACAAAACCATCTATTGGTATAACTTGGGACTAATGTCCAAAACAAAGTGAAGCGGGTACACTAGTATGTACTGTATAAATTTAATAGAATATGTTGGTACTAGCATGAGCCAGTTTTGGCCAAAAGTTTTATTAAGTTTAAATTTGATTGAAAAATATTAGTAACTCAGCATAAAATAACAAAATACATGGCTCCCAAAAAATACTTGGTTCCCAAAAAAAATAAATACTTGGTTGCCAAAAAATACTTGGTTCCCAAAAAAATATATACTTGGTTGCCAAAAAATACTTGGTTCCCAAAAAAATATATACTTGGTTGCCAAAAAATACTTGGTTCCCAAAAAATACTAAGTTGCCATTTCATTTAGCGGACTTCGGAGCATCCTCTAAATTTGGAAGATCTGGTTACTCCAGTTGCTAGGTAAACGATTGCTATTATTAGTAGATCTAGTGGAAAATTATCTAAAATAGATCTTAATACCTTTATAATATGTTAGAATTCAAACCAGTTTTATACGGCAACTCATAACTTGCCATACCGGTGTCAATAGACTGTCCCGGTCATGGCTCATACGCCTAAGTTCGTGGGTTCGATAGATTGGGTAGTATACTTATAATATGTTTAGCGATTGGATGCTATAATTCTGAATATAAATTATATTATATCTATTTAAGTTTTTTTTCTTTTTATTGTGTTTCGTTAATCTCTTTCTAATCAGTTCTTTATCTCATGTAAATTTAATTTATTACAATAATTAATATCCTGTATAATATTATGGTAATCATTAGTTTTTAGTTGATTTTAAAACTATTATTACTCAAGTGCTTACAAAAAATTTCTGTTTAGTCAAATACATTTTAATTTTTGTGTTGGACTTTCGGGTCTAATTATGTGTTCTGCTGTCTGATATTTATTTAATTTAAAATACGTAAATACCTACATGCATATTCTGTATAAAAATTTTCTGTTTCATGCCAATATAATATCCACCCGACAATCCATACTCCCATACTAATTTTATAAATGCGAAGTAACTCTGTCTGTCTGTTACTCTTTCACGCCAAAAACTATAGGCAACGGATTTAAATGAAATTTGGTATACAGATAATCTAGACCCTGAGAAAGAACATAGGCTACTTTTTATTGCGAAAAGGGGATTGTAAAGGGTTGAAAGGGGGGTAAAAAGTTACTTTTCCACGCGGACGAAGTCGCGGGCGGCGGCTAGTAATGTATGAAATAGTATTTATTTCCACTTATATTGTTGACCTAAATACTAAAGGGGCCTTGTTCATGATGCCTACTAAGAGGGCTTCGGCATGAACGTCGTAAAGCCGTAATGTTTTATGCCTTTTAAAGGTCTTACGACGCGTTAACACGATAAAAAATAACTGCATGTTGTATTCTGATTGTGTTATAGACATATTAAAGCATGGAAATCCCATGAATATTTCATTCATTGCATCACAACACCTCGCCGGCCGTGTAACATAAACAAACAGTCTGTCTGTTCGCAAACCGGTTTTACCTTGAGGTGGTCACTACACGACATGATTATAGGCGACTGGGAATCCCAATCAATAAGAATGTTTATCGCTTGCACTACAATTCAGCTTGCGAATGTAAATGTGGGGTAAGTATAAGAAACTATTTTTAGGGAAAATGCCACTAGCGCTGGTATAGGTTGCAATAGGATTTACATTTGCATAATTATTATTATTTATTTTAAGTTTTTTTGTCTCTATTTCTGAGTGTTTCCAGTTCATGCGGGCATTTTGCCAAGCGTTATTATATTATTAATATTCACTACCCAACCATTGGGGATCGCTCGGGTTATAGCAAGGGCTTCTCCTAACAAGAAGTCAGTCAATGGGGAGGGGTGAGGGGGTTAAAGGTTGGCAGCTCACTTGTTACTCCACTAGTATTGCAGGTGTCTATAGGCGGTGGCAATCGCTTACTATCAGGTGATTCGTTTTCTCGTTTGTCACCTACTCACATACAAGAGTAACATACCCGCTAAGACTTGTGGCTCCCTGAGCGTCTGACATTCCAAGCACGATGCTAAATAGAAATTATTAGGTAGCAAAGAAGAGATAAAGAACTCGACCTGTTTAGTGAAATGACTCGCATCGGCTGAGACCCGAGGGTTGCGAGTACGATTCCAAACACATCATTGTCATGTTTGTTGATCAAACAGACAAACACAAATATTGTGCTTTATTTAAGCATATCACAATCGAGGCCATTATTGATAAGTCCATCGTCGTCCTTAACAACTACAATTATGGTAGGTAACACAATGGTAGGTAAAAACACAACATACTCGTATCTCACAAGTAATGCATTAAATTGATTCGGTTGTTTGATGCGATTGCCAAGTCAATAAATGAATAACCGACTTGGCAAAACATGGATCTCACAACTTTTACGGTAGTGCGAGACTTGGTTTGTTGTTTTTGATGGGATGAAAGTACCTATTTACTGTTTCTTTTCCTAGACCTCATCGTCACTTTGCATCGGTGCGATAATGGTCAAGCGTTGGCCTGTAGTTTAATAAAAAAAACGTTGTCAAATATTCTTAGTTCATACTAAGATGTATAGAGTGGTGGGAAAGACCTGGATGAGGCCTACCTCATCCAGGCCTACACTAGACCGTTGTGAGTTGCAAGCACTGCATGAGACCTGGAGACACCAGTGAGATTAAGATACTAATGATGACTCAAGCTAATGATGATGATGAATCTGTACCTACCAACTTTAACCAAATCAGCTAGCCCCTTTAAAGCCATACCCAAGAATGCGGACCTACGGTTAAGATGTTCTTGGACAGTATACACGCCTTTCAGGACTTGCACCAAAGGCTTCACGGGATAAATAACTCCGTCCTCCATTGCACTTAAGTCTTAAAACCGTTTAATTCACTTCCTAGATTTAAAATTTATTAAGACTTAGGCAAATGCTTCACCGAGATGGTTGCAAAGAATGGTTTTAATTAGAAACGAAATCGGTGTTTGAAATTAGATACGGTAAAACGGTAAGAATGCGTGTGTAATTGATTATAAACCGTATGATTTGAAAACGTTTTTAATTTTTCTTGTAATGCCGTTGCGATGGCTCATGATTGATGTGATGTGTGCTCAGTTCTAACAATTAAATCACTCTTTTAAGAAGATGTGTACAGCGCTTGCAATAACATGTAAACACCTTGGCTCTTATTTTAATGATCCTATTAGGGCACGTGACTGTACGTGGGGAGGAGGAGACGGGGTTTCAAATCAACACGAAGAGTTCCATTTGAGAAAGAATAGTGAAAGTGGGGATGTGTGTAGTGCCCACTTACAGGATACTGTCTCAGTCTATTGAAGATAAAGGTAACCAAACACAGCATGAGCCAGATTTCCTCCTTATATATAGGTAGGTACATATAAGGAGGAAATCTAGTTCCCTTATGATATTTTTCTAATAAATGATAAATTGAGTATGTCGCGAAAGTCGCTTTTAATAAGAAATACCTTTTTAAACGTCAGGTCTCAATATGACTGTAATCTTAATGTTATGTTATGGTTTATTAAATTTGCCATTACATTTTGTCTAATTTAATAAAGATTTTCAAAGATTAGAAGCTCTTAAGTAACAGAGTAATTAAAAGAATATGATTTTTCAAAGAAATTATATTAGGCATATCTAAGTATGTTTGGATAAGTACTGGAGTAAGATCTTGACACGTATAAGGTATACGATGTCTCTACAAAGAACATCGACAAGAATAAGAATGAAAAAGAACGAATATGAAAAATCTATCCACAAACTGAAATGTTTACATATAAATGTCTAACTTTGCAGGTTATAGTTAAAACTGCTAATATGAAAGTACATGTGTGTATAGTATACTGGTTTTATGCAATTAGCAATACCAAGACTAGTTTTATTGCAACCTAATAATGTAGTAGTAAAGATGCTCGGAATTGTCTTTTGTTGAATGTAAATTCAAGGACAGCTAGCTATTAATACTATTTTTTTTCATACAGGGTAAATAAATAACAAATCCCTTTAACTATCACTAAAACCATGCATCTGAACAGTGTTTCCTTTACTACTTAGCACGTTACTAGAAATCTAAGGAAACATGGAAATTCATCTTAAAAAATATCGTTAGGAAGTAGTCATACGTGCCTAAATTAGAAATGGAAGGTAGAGTAAAAAAAGTAAATTATACAGACCAGCGCTTAATACACATACAATAAGAGCTCTGCAAAAACATACATATCTGAGTTTATTGTATATATTTTATTAAACTTTATAGGTGTTTACCTATAGCATTATGAAATGCTCAATAGACTAAAACAAATCGAAACGAGTATATAATGTAAATCCGCACATTTTAATAAAATTTATACCTAAACGGCTTTTTTCCAAATTGGCGCTAACATTAACGGCAATGATTTATTTAGCTTTGCTATTATATTCCTTAATACTTATAGTGTTAATGCACCTAATGCTTAGATCGTTTGCGGTAAAATAGAGTGCACTTACTGTATATAAGGAACTTCATTTTGCCTGCCTGTGTTCCACTCAAGCACTGGACCGACACTGACCAAGCTCAATCCAACGAACTTCTTTTAAACAATTTAAATCGCGATAAACTCGTGCGCCACAGTACGATGAAGATCAAGTAACTTAACTCCCTTATGATGTGGACGCGTTTGTAGTTTGTGCCAAAGCGTCCATTGTGATTTAGGCCCAGATTTTTCATCCGTGGTTACCTTTTGGTTAAATATGTCTAGTTAGCTTTTACAATTGATCAAAACCAAGGTTGTTACTTTGAACAGCTAATTGGCTATAATTTTTGGTTGAAAATTTCGAAAATCGTTTTTTGTCTATTTATTATAATAGGCATTAGTAACATTTTAGAGCTTAGTAAAGTTTTTTACATCCCTTTTTCGATGTCTATGACTTTTGGAAAAGTCGCTCTAAATGCTTTGTTTAATATTACACTTTTTCGCTTTTGCCACTGCCAACGTCCACTTTGAACTTTAAATAGACACGTTGCTGCGTGTCCAGATAATATAGGTACTCTGATTTTTAAACATGTGGAGTAAACTGACATATACAATGACAAGTTTCTATAGGTACATTCTGACATTTTGCACCTGTCAAATTGAGTGATAATGTATGGGGATGACACATTGACATTTGTCAATTTACTCCACATTATTAAAATCAGTGTATAGTACATAACTAGAATAATACAGCTAAAAATGGCTGTAGTGAGTTCATATGCAAAATTTAAACGACCTGGTCAATGTTACCGTTAAATATTTAGACACAGAACGTTAGCTAACTTAACATTGCGAATTAAGCAGGTGGCTTATAAATTATAAGCCACCTGCACCTTATAAGTTATAATGAAGTCGTCCCGTAACGATTGAGAATATACCTGTTGCATTCACACAAAAGCGCGCAAGGTGTGAAAGGGACGGAAACTCCGATTCGGTTGTTGTAACGCCCGCTTCATTTAGGCTACGCACATAAGTACTATCGCAATTATAGTGATCGTAAGTATGGTTCAAACGTATGCGAGAGAGACAAGATACGAAAACGCGTTAGGTCAACAGTTGGTCAAGAGTTACTCTTTGATATCAATGTCAACTAGATCCAACTTTCTGTGCCTATTTATATTATGTTCTACTCTCAAAGTTTAGAAATAATTAAATTTGTTCAATGACTGTCTCAATCATCATCAATTTATAAAAGTATAATCATTGTTTATAAATACCAAACATACATATAGCTAACTTGTTATTAGCTTTAAGATACCCATTGTAATAATTATTCTGCTAAGACAGCTGTTGGTTTTCCAAATAAAAAAAAATAAATAAATAAAATAATATATCTTTTAGTCAACAGAATGAGCAATAAATTTTAAGTGTACCTATATTACTGCAGTTATACACTGTACCACAATATTTTTTGCCGATTACCTTCAAACATAACCATATTAACTTGGAAAAAACGTTGAGTTGTAAATTATTTCACGCCGATACACAATTATTGCACACAAGGATTAATTACTGGAAATAAATCCACACATTTACCATGGATTATTTCACGTAGTAACCATTCTTGCCACCATCCCAGGTAAGGATATGCTTTAACCTATTCTATGATACTTACTTATAAACATGTATTTATTCTAGCATAAAAGAACCCTTAATATGAGAAGTAGATACCTGGGACGTTCTCATGGAGGTGTCATTACTGTAGCAGTCTTTAAAGTCAAAGCTAAAGCCACTTTTGTGTAAAATGTTAGTGTTGCGAAGGTCAAACGATAGTTGCAATTGCTAAACAAAGTAAGCCTGGATCATGCTCTTAGGCCGGTTTTTGATCCGTAATGAAACCGAATGGTCAAAATAGTGTTTTTTTTTAAATAGTTTGCTAAACCAATAGTCCATATTATTGCCAACAGTGGGAGAGCCACGCTTGGCATGAATAGGCCCGCTCGACCGGCATGAAGCAGTACATGCATGGGTTTTCGCTGCATGGGTGGAGGGCACCGGAGGCCCAATCCAGGGATGGGTTAATAGGTTTGCAGCGCATTTGTGACACCACTGGTGTTCAGGTGTCCATGGCGGCGGTAATCGCTCACGGTGATCTGTCGGCCACCTACATCATAAAAAAAATCATTGCTATCACATTGACCATGGTGACTAAACTCATTTAACCAATGGATAACTACGGATCATAACATCAGCCCTACGCGACTAGCTACCCCGGGCTGCAAACCCGCTAAAATGGAAGAGAAATATAATCGACAGAATGAGTCTCACCGTTCGGCTGTAGTTCTTTTTACCTCACCTAACTGTTCTTTTATTATTTGGGTTTTTACTAGGTACTTCAGAAATAATAGATTATAACAAGATAAACTTTGATCTTTACAAGAGAAAAATGTTATTACTGTAATATTACTATTCATCACTCAAAGTAATGGCATTATTTATGAAACATTTTGAAAATATTCTTCTATGAAAAACATTTCTAAAATTGGCAATATTATAGCGAGGAAATTGTTTTAACACACTTAACGTTTATTACTGTGTTAAATGAAATAACATTTTTTGAATATGGCGTTGCATACAATGGAAAATCAGCCTGTATTTGACTAAACATGACATTGAACTCTGGTGTTTGGAATATTTTGTTAATCATTTAGATATTGATATTGTTAAAATCTATTAGGATTTCAGCTTTGTGCGATAAAGGTAAACGTTCCAACATGCGAAAAGTTCTATCACGCCGGCCAGAAATAAATACCTACGGTATTTGATAATGTTTTTTTTTCATGTTATCTACCTAAATCAAAAGACCATAGTTAGAAACATCGTTGAAATAATAACTGTCCCGATGGCATATTTGGTAATGGCCCTGTCTCGTACGTGGTCGTGGGTTCAATCCCAACCTACAACTATATACCTATAACTAACATTTGTGCGATCGTGTTTATTCAGTGTCTTGGTTTGTTCAATTTAAGTATTATATTTGGTTATTCCTCTTTTGCTGATTCCTCACTTAGGTTAATTTAATGAAATGTTGTATGATTTTAATTGATTTATTCTTATTAAACTACCTGATACAGGGCAATATACAGGAAAGAGAAACCCAGGAAGAAGAAGAACTTTTTGGCTTGAACATCTGCGCCCCTGGTACAATAAAAGCACCCGTTATCCGTTTAGAGCACCAGTGTCAAGGGTTTAAGTCGCGTTATGATCGCCAACCTTCGTTAGAAGATGACCTTAAAGAAGAAGAAGGGAGAAACTACTTGAGATGTTATAACTTCAGTTATTTTCCAGTGATAAGAACATGCGAAGTTAAAACGTATTCTATTGGAATGGTTAAACAACAGTAAAACAGTATTTACAGTCGATCGAACTTAGTACAGGCCGAACCACGGACATGGTTCCATCCGAAGTTCCGAACCATTTTCGATCGAGTAGCGCATGGTCCGCCGGGCATTAGGTACTACTCGCTTTACTCACTCATACGATGCATTGTGAAGTAATTTGCAATGTAACACCTGAGGAAAGTCGATCCACCTCGCGAGAATTTTTATTTGATGAGGATACTTTGCAATTCAAAGGGCCCATGACGTCAATAGTGTAAAGAGTAATTAATACAGGGCTACCACGTTATGCTTCATTGACTTAGATTCCTGATAAGAGCGGAATGATGATTGGTAATAAGGATTATTTACTAGTAGTTTAATAAAGCGTTCGTGCCGCAACAGCAAATGCTGTTAGAACCCGATTGACCACAACCACTCACATCTCCTTTTCTTTTATTGTTACCTTCTCAGTATCTGTGTCGCGTCTTATATTTTCTATTCATGTTTTTGATGTTATTACTCTATGTAAAGGTATTGTCTGTCCTATCATGTCGTTTTCTGTGTGTTTCTGTACAGTAAATGTAGTGACGGTCAATAAATGTCTTTTCATTCTTTTTTTTATATTGGACTCCTGTCACGGGGCTATCATACCATAAGACGAAAGCGCCATCATTAAATGTTTATGATTTTATTGACAAACTTAGTAACATTGTGTATATCGAATAACGGGTTTTACCAAAGTGTCAACAAATCACTTAGTAGTTATTCTCGGAAAATATCGTTTTAGAGATGTTTTATCTCTCATGGAACTATTTCAATGCAGCAAAATATTTGCGAGAATTGCACAAGCAGACATTTTCCTTATTAACATAAGTGGTTGTTACTATCTACTAAGAAATTTGTAAGTAGATTGGAGAACTTCCCGGAAGTCTTCATCTGTTTATGTTTTTTTGTGTGATTCTGGGAGCAAGTTTTTTGTATTCGATAACTAAACTAAAAAAAAATAAGATTAAAGTTGTATGTACAGACAGACAGCCTGCATAGATCAGGTTATCACAATCTGTAAAATTTTCTTAATTGTTATTCAACCTAATGTATTCCGATATGTATGACAGTAAGATTAGTGTCGATTGAAGTGTCAGTTTTGTATGTATACTTTGATGTGTGGCTGTACGTACATAAGTTGTGCTAAACATATTGTTTTGTTATTGTATGCATTCATTTAAGGGACTGTTTTTTTTATCTATAGTGGTTTTAAATAAGTGGTCACCCAATGATCATCCCCTAATTATGTAGGTTGTAGAACTTGATCCAGCTTCTTAGGAATTTTGATTCGGAATTCCAGACAGCGTTAAGAGTTACTAGGTCTAAAGACCTAGTAACTCTTAACGCACAATAATCTATAATAGATACACATACATTTATTTCTCATTCAGGTCAAATATACTGAAGACATAAAGAGGCGAAATAAGTCACCAACCTCCAAACGCAATAAATTGTGGGCCCTGACAGAAAAATGTACTTAAACGCGCGGTGAAATTGTGGCGTTGCATTTCGCTCGCGAAGATTGCGCCGTAATAAAACGATAGCTGCCGCTCTCACCGATGGCCTTTGTAGTACAAGAGCAAATGACAAAGTTTGATAATCATCACAATGATCTACTAATATCTTGTGCGAATAAATATCACTTAAAGTTTGGACTGGCCACTGATCTGACGGTGGTCTACTTTTGGGTCATGGCAGATTTACCATAAGACTGGCCCGAAGGCGCATTTGACTTTGCCTCATATGCCAAAGATCGTGGGTTGGAACTTACCACCCTGGATAAACTTTCGTGTGATGAACACTTGTGTTTGTTCAGTGTCATCACACGTAGCATAAATGCTTGCTTCTTTGTACGGAGTCAGGTCAATACCATATTGGTGTTGTGTGAATTTATTTATTTATTATTTATGCAGTTTGAAAGCGAAAAATCAAGGATCAAATTCGACATAACTAAACCTCATTCATATATGTAGTTTCCTTCATCATCAGCCTATCTCAGTCCACTGCTGGACATAGGCCTCCCCCAATGTTTGCAATTTCACCATCCATCACACACTACGTCAGTTGTCAGTTCTTCGACAGATATAGCCAGCACATTGCCACTTCAGCATGCTGATTTTTACACAATGTCGGTCACTTAAGTATTTTTAGGTTGCTTACTCATTACTTACTATGAAGAAAAAAAAGAAAAAAGGTCGCCAAAATTTCAACAACTTCGACGGCAAATGTGTAAATCCGCCACTGCTTCGGTCAGTGAGTCAAAAATCTGCTACCACCGACACTACTCCAGCTAGCCTTTAGCATTTTCGGGGGAATTTGTTAAACGGAACGAATCGGAAAAACAAGAGATGGAAAGTGCTTACCGAGGTTTGAAATTGGAAACGCGTTCGTCAGACTCCGGAAATTGTTGGCTCGTCGGCGGCTGGAGTTGACGGGTGGCGTGAGCTCATTACCTTGTCACGGCGTCTCCGAAGATCGCTAGACGCGTGCGCGTCACTGTAACTAGCGTACGTGCGTGCTTATGAAAACCCCAATAACTGCCGCGGGCGAAAACGGAATCGGTTTATTCAAATCTCCTTACTTTCATACGCAAGGGTGTCTCGACGGCGTCGCGGCGAGACAACCCTTTTTGGACTTTTGGCTATCCTTAAGTTTGAGGCGCAAATGCTACTTTTGCACTTTAGTGCAAAAGTAGCAATTGTTTAAAATATACGTTTTTACCCGGTATTTAAACCAGCAGACCAACGCGAATGGGGCAATTGCCGGGTCGAGCAAACTGTATGTTTAAATATTTTCGAATCTAATCCCACCGTTATAGCGATGACCTTGACTTCTATGATGGAGGCCTTTGCCCTGCAGTGGGACAGCATATACCTATAGACTGATACTTCACTTTTTTATATTCAAGTTTACGGGCGTCTGGCAGGGGGTAACAACCATGATAACTGATATGCGATAATAGTGTTGAGGGTTCGCTAAATTATACCTTGGAAGACACTTATTGTTTGGAAAATATACGTGTAATTGTCAGAGAGGAGTTGCGGCGTGTAGTAGACGACCGCCTGACCGATGTTATTTGTAAAGCAGTAGTGGATCAAATTGGTTCTAGTAAGAATGTCAAAATTGCTGAATTAAACAAAAGAATATCGACTTTAGAAGCTAGTATCAAAGAATTGCAAAAAACCCAAACTGAAATGAAGCAAATGGAAACGAATCAACGCACCGTAAGTTATTTGCCACTAAACCCCCAAGCCCAAAGTAATCAAATAGGTTTGAGTGCACCCAATAACACTAGTAACATGGAACCGAGCGCAGGATCTACGCAAGCTACGCTTTCTAATGACGCATCCTTTGTTCCATCAATTAATGTCACCTCGAATGAGGAGCGAAGCAAGCACTCTCGCAACTCCAGTATGATTACGCGGGGCACTGCAGCTCCTGGTTCGACTCAAATTCAAGCGTCAGAGCGCTGGAAGTACCTGCATCTGTATTACGTGAGGGTCGGCACTACGGTGGAACAAGTATTAGATCACTTAAAATCCATACATGATGGCTTGTATACCGTCGAGTCCCTCAAGGCTAGGGGCAACTATGCTTCCTTCAAGTTGGGAGTACCAGCCAAATTGGTGGATCAAATTACGTCACCGCAAAACTGGACTGAAGATATATGTATCAAACCATGGAAACATAATTTTCGTCCCAGAACCCGCAAATCCCAAACTGAATAGATGTACCAAAAGATTTAATTTGTTTTATCAAAATGTTAGAGGGCTGAGAAGTAAAACTGTGGAATTTATGAACAACTTAATATTGTCCCCGCAGTATGACTTCATTGTCTTAACGGAAACGTTTCTTAATAGCTCTGTTGCGGATGCTGAGTTATTTCCAGAAGACTATACTGTACTGAGAAGGGATAGATTGGGAGACGTCGGCTGGGGGGGTGTTCTTCTAGCAGTTCGCAATACATTCTCAGTCCAATTGATATCTAATGTGGAGGGACTTACCGGAAACCAGGAACTTGTGTGTGCAATAGTGTCGTGGAAAAATGTGAAGTTTCTTGTGTGTGTGGTGTATTTACCACCCAGTTATAATAATGAGCAATATGTTGATGTATTAACCTCTTTAGAGAATGTCAGCACAGCGTATTTCGATATTGATTGTATTGTAATCGGAGACTTTAATCTTAATTCTTGTTCTACTCATGTAAAGCAACAATTTCAATTATTTCTACAGTTCTGTAATTTTAAACAGCATAATACTGTTCATAACTCTTTTGGCGGCATGTTGGATTTGGTTTTGACGAATATGCCCGTTGAAGCGATCGGCGTGTCGCGTGCTAGCGACTGGCTTGTGCGTGCAGATGCTTACCACCCGCCTCTGGATGTACATATAATAACTGCTCGAGGATCCCATAAAGTAGGCAAGACTGGCGTAGCATCTGAGCCGGTTTGCAACCGACGTTATCCTAAAAAATGGATATTTAGGAAAGCCAACCTCCATTCTTTATATGGTGATATTGCTGCGATAAACTGGTCAGAAGTGTTAACTCAAGGTGATGTGGAGTTAGCTACTGAACGTTTTTATCATGAATTGAATAGTGTAATTGACCGCCATGTACCGACGATGCAACACAATAACTATAAAACACCCAAGCGGTACTATCCACCATGGTATACTCCTGAAATAAAACGTAAGTTGAAAATTAAATACTGGCATCTCAAAAAGTTTAAGGAGTTGGGGTTAGAGTTAAATTTGGAAGTATATAAGTATTACAGATGTCATATCAAGGAACTAATAAAAGATTCTTACCGGCAATATCTCCAGTCATTGGAACAGGACATCTGTCGCGACTCGTCTAGATTTTGGAAATTTGTAAAGGGAAAACGGAAAACAGGGGCGAATTGAAATCCTACGTATATCAGGATAGAATAGTCGAAGGGCAGGATGCAGCTGACGCCTTTGGTAAGTACTTTCATTCAGTGTTTCTGGACGAGGTGCCTGCCTTAGATGCCAGGGAAGCCGCAAGACAAGCCAGTGATACTTCGGGCGCGACATGTATTAGTCTCAACAGTATAAATCTAGCAGACCTGCGTAAGGCCGTTCGCCGGCTAAAAACCTCCTCTGCCGCGGGACCAGATTCTATACCTCCGTTTCTAGTCAAAGACTGCATATCCGTCCTGGAAACACCACTTTTGCACTTGTTTAATACATGTCTCCGCAATTGCAAATACCCAACAAGGTGGAAGGTATCTAGAGTGACACCAGTACCTAAAAGTGGATCGTCGACTGATATAACTACATATAGGCCCATAGCAATTGTTTGTATTTTCGGGAAAATTTTCGAATCCATTATAAATATCCACATAACCCGTCAGATTTCTCAGGGTATCGATGGGTCGCAGCATGGGTTCCGAACAGCTCGTTCCACTTTGACTAACCATATCACTTTTGTTGATTATGTTGCTGCTCAAATGAATAAGGGTTGTCAAATTGACACAGTATTTTTGGACTTTCGTCGAGCATTTGATGTAGTCGACAACGATGTACTGCTGTTGAAGCTTGCGTCGTTGGGTACTTGTCCAGCGTTGCTCATGTTTTTGGCTGACTACCTGAAGGATCGCAAACAATATGTCCAGGTGCAGAATTACTTTTCGGAGGATTACTTCACGCGTTCTGGTGTAAGTCAAGGGAGCACACTCGGTCCTACCCTATTTTTAGTAATGGTAAATGATCTACCAAAAGTCCTAAATTATGCTGAATGCCTGATGTTTGCCGACGACCTGAAAGTTTTTAAAGCGGTTTCGGAGCCTGCTGATTGTGATGCACTACAGCGGGACATTATGGCAGTAGAAGACTGGAGCTGTTTTAATCGCCTGGGTCTCAATGTTACCAAGTGCCGTGTGATGACTATTTCCCAGTCGCCTTCACCGATCATTGCACACTATACCCTTAATGGACTGGAACTGGAGCGTGTTGATGAGATTCGTGACTTAGGCTTGTTATTGGACAGCAGACTGGACTTTCGCCATCATGTAGTGGCCACTTGTGCCAAGGCTAGTAAGGCTCTAGGGTTCATTATGCGGACCGCTTCACAGTTTTGTGATATTAAAGTTGCGATTACTTTGTATACCGCCTATGTCCGCAGCACATTAGAGTACGGGGCCGTAGTGTGGGATCCTCGAGAAGCGAAATATTCGCTTATGATCGAGAGGGTACAGAGAAAATTTGCGAGGTACGTCTACAAGCGGAAGTATGGATATTACCCCTTCCTGTTCCCTTCCTTGTTCGTGGCAGGCATGGTAGGACTTGATTCCCTTCAGCTTAGGCGTAAATTGTTACTTGCTGTCCATTATTGCCTATTACTGCGTAATAAAGTGGACAACCCTACGATCTTGAGCAGTATTGGCATATATATCCCTGAAAGCTATGTGAGAGGCGTCCGACGCAGGAGAGCACTGTTCGCGGAGCGAGCCGCGCGCACGCACTACGCTGCGCACGCGCCCACCACCAGGGCGGTTCGTCTACTTAATGGCTTTCTCACCAAATTCCAACATGCTGATATATTTAATGATAACATTTCTGTTTTGTCTCAGTTGTTAAGTTTATATCTGTGTCATAGTGTCTAAGTGTATTTATGTACTACATGTTGAATTATAATAAGAGCGCTTTGGGCAACTGTAAGCTCCTATTATCATATTTGTTGAAATAAATAAATAAATAAATAACGGAGGATCGGATTTCTACAGTTATCCCAAAGGAACAACTTAAACTACGTAACTGTGCACGACAGACCGGCCTTGAATCATAGTTTATAAGTTCGATTATTAATCATTGTATATAGCTATTAGGTAATTGTAATAAATAATTGAATATTTGGCATTTTATTTCACACTGCACAACTAGATACTTACTAGGCAGGTATAGATAGGGCATACACCAACACGTAGCTAGGACACTACACAAATAGGCGTCTGAGTGAGTCCCTAGGGCTTAGAATTGTACCTAAGCCCTAGATAAATAGTAAATAGTCATAGTTATACTCACTCAGACAATAGTTATAGTTATAGGTTTTGTATAGTCTCCCGTGTTGTAGTTGTATAGTTATAGTTTTGTCCCTTTGTTGTTATTTCATTATTTTAATATTGTTCATCGTTTTCGTTTTGTTAATAGCATAGATAATAAGTACATAAGAGATAGTGTAAATAGAAAATAGTTTATGTACTTGAATAAATAAATAAAGGTATTGCTAGAGCGAGACAGGTGTAGGTTGTCGCGCGACAGTGGCGCCGCCGCGACGGCGAGGGACGTCGCGGGGGCGCCCGATTGTTATTGGCCGACGCTAAATTGAGCGTTCGCGCAAATCGTACTGGTCGGGGCCCACAAAATTAGTATATAGATCGGTGGGTCCCGGCCAAAAACATGCTCTCGTCTCCACCAGGAGGTTCTCGACCTCTACCAGTAGTCTCGCCCTGGCACTACTACCTAGCCAGAAAATCGTGTCTTGTTTCTTACCTACCTGGACCAGCTTACAGGTGCACAGTGCTGCACATTTTGGTCCATCGGAGTCGGATCATTGCGGTTAGAAGAAGAATCAAGCATCATCATGCCGCTTGTCACGAGGTCGAGAGCCAGCAGGGACGAGCGTATCATTTCGCGACCGAATAGTCAAGAACGGTCGAATAGCATTCGGTCATCTTCCGCCGAGGCTACTCCTGCTACATCGACGCCGACGTCTTCGAGGAGAAGCTCCTGCGAGACGACGTCGGCCATCAGCACGAGCGCCACGGGTACAACGGGTTCGACGATGACAACATTGGGCGCCGCGGCTCCCCCACCGCCCGCGGGAAATAGCATAGTACCCGCGGGAAATAGTATAGCTGCAGGGGAGTCCGCAGCGCCACCACCATTGCTGCAGCCGCTAGCGACGCCGCCGAACACAAGCGTCGCGCCGTCGCAGCCGCCGCCACCGCCAATTAAGAAGTTGGCACCTCGCATAGTAAGCCGGGATACTACGCCGCCGCCGCGAAAGAAGATCGCGCCGCAGCAAACTCCCATCATAGAAGACGCGCCGCCGCCACCTACCACGGCAGCATCGCGCGCACCATCGACGCGGGGGGAACGCCTTCGCACCAGCAGCGTGAAAACAAGAATGGCGCCGCCGTCCACTAAAGACGCGGCGCGCCAAGCATCGGAACACATGAAGAAATCGAAGAAACCAAGTGAGAGCTCTGTGCGCCTCGCCAAGGCGCGCGCGGATCTCATTCGCCTGAAGATAGAACTCGCCGCCGCCGACATAGAAGCTATAGAAGAGGAAATGCAACTGGAAGCACACCTCGCCGAAGCGGACTCCGAAGTCGGCACCGTGACGACGGAGATGACGACTGCGCGCCGCGTCAACCAATGGCTCGATGAGAGCCAACCTGGGTTGGCAATAGATGAGCACCCACACAACGTCGACGCGCCGCAGCAGCAGCAGGAGCAAGCAGAGGCAACAGCACCGACGGGCCCCCCCCGCGTCCCGCTGGGGCCGCCCGCCATCGTCGAGCGACGGACTACGGCGAACGAGAAACCGACTACAACACCGGCGGGAGAGAATGCAGTCTCCGCCCATACGAAGATCGACCTCGGCGAGCTTGCGTCGGCAATTGCGCTCGCCGCCAAAGCGGGCCAACAGCAAATAGCGCCGCGCAACTTCACCGAGCTACCTCCGTACAGCGGGGCCTACCAAGAATGGCTCTCCTTCCGGGCCGCCTACTACGAATCTGCGAGCGCATACAGCAACACAGAAAACATCGCCCGCCTTCGACGATGTCTTCGGGGACGAGCCAAGGAAGCGGTAGAAAATCTCCTCATCTACAACACCAGCGCCGAGGAAGTAATGAAGACTCTGCAGTCGCGTTTCGGACGACCGGACGCGATCGCCCTCGCCGAGTTGGAGCGTCTGAGGGCGCTCCCTCGGCCCTCAGACGCCCCCAAGGACCTCTGCATCTTCGCCACAAGAGTCAACAACATCGTAGCTACACTTCGCGCGCTCGAGAAGATCTACTACCTCTACAACCCCGAAGTCACGAAGGCCACAATAGAGAAGCTCACTCCTACATTGAAGTATCGATGGTTCGATTTCGCTGCTGAAGAGAAGATAGAAGAACCGGATCTGCTCAAGCTCGCCCGCTTCCTACAACGAGAAGCGGACCGCTGCGGACCGTACGCGCAGCCGGAGCAGGCCGGAGAGACGGCGAACCACCCCCCGCACCCCCGCAGGGCGCCGCAGAAGACATACGCCACTGCAATAGAGCCGCAAGAGTGCCCCGTTTGCGATAACGGGGGGCACGCCGCGGCTAACTGCCGCCAGATGACGGAGGCAGATATAGCGGCCAGGTGGGACCTGGCCAAATCGAAGTCGCTGTGCTTCAGATGCCTGAAACATAGAACAAGAAGCCATCACTGCAAAGGGAAGCCGTGCAACATAGATGGGTGCAACCGCATGCACCACCACCTGCTTCACTTCAAGAAGAGAATCGCAATAGAAAATAGAAGCGAAGCGAAGCCAGAAGTTGTCACCTCCACATGGGCCCCTACGAAGACGCAGGCCTATTTGAAGATAGTTCCGGTCCGCGTCTCCGGCCCTAAGGGGGAAATAGAAACGCACGCGCTACTCGACGACGGCTCGACGGTCACGCTGATAGACGCCGAAATAGCTAGAAAAACCGGCGTGAGGGGACCCGTCGACCCGCTGCATCTGGAAGCCATCGCCAACACAGAAGTGGACGCCTCCCAATCAAGACGCGTGACACTGACGCTACGAGGAGCAACTGAAAATCATCGAATACAGGCGCGCACATTCGACCAACTTCGATTGACACCGCAGCGAGTGACAGAGAGAGACATAGCCGGTTGCAAGCACATAGAAGACATCGCGGGGCAACTTACCTACAACAACGCCGCCCCTAAGTTGCTCATCGGTCAAGACAACTGGCACCTGCTACTCGCCAAAGAAGTAAGAAGAGGACAGAAGAGTCAGCCCGTCGCGTCGCTCACTCCCCTCGGGTGGGTACTGCACGGCGCCCACACTCGCACCCTCGGTCAGCGTGTGCAGCGTGTCAACCACATAGTCAGCGCGGATGTCGACATGGACGAACAGCTGCGACATCACTTCGCCCTCGAGTCGCTCACCATCACGCCGAGGCAGCCCAGTAGCGACCCCGAACAACGCGCCCTCGTTATGTTGCGCAACAACACTGCGCAACGAGAGGACGGCCGCTACGAGACGGGGCTTCTGTGGAAGAAAGAAAACATCGCGATGCCGAACAATTACGACAACGCGCATAGCAGGCTCCTGAGTACCGAGAAGAAGATAGACAAGAATCCGGAACTCAAGAGGAAATATGAAGAACAGATGAACGCGCTCGTAGAAAAGGGCTACGCCGAACGCGCGCCACCGCAGACGACGCAAGATAGGACGTGGTACCTGCCGCACTTTCCCGTCATCAACCCGATGAAGCCGGGGAAAGTGCGAATAGTGCACGACGCAGCCGCCAAGACCCGAGGAGTGTCGCTGAACGACCACCTGCTCACCGGCCCAGACCTCCTACAATCGCTACCAGGCGTCCTGATGAGGTTCCGACAACACCCAGTCGCGATCACAGCTGACATTGCAGAAATGTTTATGCAAGTGAAGATCAAGCCAGAAGACAGAGACGCACTGCGCTACCTATGGAGGGGGAGCGAGAGGGGTGACACAGAGCCGCAGCAATACCGGATGACGTCGCTCATATTCGGCGCGACGTCGTCCCCGGCTACGGCGATCTTCGTAAAGGACACCAACGCAGCGAAGTACGAAGACACTCACCCGGCGGCCTACGATGCGATCCTGCGCAACCACTACGTCGACGACTATCTGCAGAGCTTCAAGACTGAAGATGAAGCGATCCGGACGGCGCGCGACGTGCGAGACATACATAGAGGGGCCCACTACGAGTTGCGACAGTGGACGTCGAACTCGAACGACGTCCTGCGCGCGCTCGGCGAAGAGAGCGCGCCCACCCAGCCGTCTATAGACTTGAGAGACGGCGCACAGGCGGAGCGGGTCCTAGGGCTCATATGGCGGCCCACCACCGACGACGTCGCCTTCAACCTCGACTTGGCGCGGCTACCAGAGGACGTCATCAACAGCGTCGAGCCGACCAAGAGACAGATACTGAAGGTGATAATGTCTCTCTTCGATCCACTCGGTTTCGCTGCGCCCGTCACAACGCGCGCGAAACAAATCCTGCAAGAAACATGGCGCCGAGGCACCGGCTGGGACTCGAAGCTGGACGGCGACCTGGCGCAGCAGTGGCAGGAGTGGATGGGCCACCTACGAGATCTGAAGAAAATAGCCCTACCCCGGTGCTATCCGAACTACAGCGACGCGAGAAGAAGGGAGCTACACGTCTTCGTCGACGCCAGCGAGAGCGCCTACGCGGCGGCTCTATACTGGCGCCTAACAACAGCTGACGGCGAGACGACCCTATCGCTCGCGCTCGCAAAGGCGCGGGTGGCGCCCCTGAAAGTGACTTCGATCCCGCGGCTCGAACTACAAGCTGCGGTGATGGGGTCGAGGATGGCCGCCGCAGTCATCGAGGAACACGACGCGAAGCCAGACGAGAAGATATTCTGGACGGACAGCAAGACCGTGCTCACGTGGCTCAAGACCGGCGCCCGGAGCTACCGCCCATACGTCGCTCACCGAATAGCAGCGATCGAAGAAAACAGTTCGATCAGTGAGTGGCGGTGGGTACCGACGAAGCTCAACGTCGCCGACGACGCCACGCGAGACGTACCGCCGGACTTCAACACGTCGCACCGCTGGTTTCGTGGCCCAGACTTCCTGCGCGGCCACCCATCCACCTGGCCGACCGAGACACCGAAGCGCGTCGAAAACACCGGGGAAGAGAAGACCTGCAACACACTACATAGCAAGATAGCGCCTGCATCGCTGAGAAATAGCTTGCCCGACTGCGCAAGATTCTCGCGATGGGAAAGGCTACTTCGCGCAACCGCCCGGGTGCTACAGTTCATCGACCTCTGCAGAAGAAAAATAGATACAGTCCACTACAAGCGAAATAGAAAAAATGCAGAGAAGGACCCCACCTGGCGGCGAATACCGGCGAAGAAAATAGAAAAACCGAAGATAGTAAGTCTAGACCGGAAAAATCTAGACTTGAAGTACCTGCCTATAGAGGCAGGGACACTAAGACGGGCTGAAACCCTACTTGTGCGAGCGAGCCAGCAAGAGTCGTTCGGGGGGGAGTTAGAAGATCTGCAGCGCGGCAAGCCGGTCGCGAGCGACAGCAGACTGCGCCCCCTGGCGACGGAAATAGTCAACGGTGTTATCACACTGATAACACGCATCGATGCCGCCCACAACATAGACTAGCAGCGTGAAGAGGCCGCCGGTGTTAGACGGGGACAGCTACATAGCCCGTCTATACATGGAGCACGTACATAGAAGCCTACATCACGCCGGGGTAGAAGCCACAATCAACGAGTGCCGCCAACGATATTGGATTCTCCGCCTACGACCCACTGCGAGGATGATAGTACATCGATGTCTGCCATGCCGTATCAAGAGGACCTCGCCACCTGCGCCACCTACCGGCAACCACCCGCACTGTCGGTTGGCACACCACCGGCGGCCCTTCACATTCACCGGGCTGGATTACTTCGGCCCGCTGACCGTCGCCGTGGGACGCGCCGTACAGAAGCGGTACGTCGCCCTCTTCACCTGCCTGACCACTCGGGCAGTCCATCTCGAGGTGGCGGCGAGCCTCAGCACAGACTCGGCGGTGATGGCGCTGCGCCGCATGATAGCGCGGCGCGGCTGCCCCGCCGAGATATGGTCCGACAACGGGACGAACCTCCAGGGAGCAGCCAAGGAGCTACGTGCAGCCATCGACCGAGCCACAGAAGAGGAGGCGAGCAAGAGGATGATCAGCTGGCGCTTCATCCCCCCCGGCGCCCCCTTCATGGGGGGGGCCTGGGAGAGACTGGTCCGGAGCGTGAAAGTCGCGCTCACGGCCGTCCTGCATGAACGCAACCCGCAAGAAGAAGTCCTCACCACGCTCCTCACCGAGGCGGAATACACCGTCAACAGCCGCCCGCTCACCCACGTCTCCGTGCACCCAGAGGACCCCGAGGCGATCACGCCTAACCACTTCCTCCTGGGCGGATCGGCGCGCACTCCACCATCGGGCGCCTATGAGGACGCCGACCTAATAGGGCGGACTCATTGGCGCGCATCACAGCGCCTGGCCGACCTCTTTTGGGCCAGATGGCTCAGGGAGTACCTCCCCGAGCTCCAACACCGGCGGGAGCCCCACGGCAAGGGCCCCGCAATCAAGATCGGCGACGTCGTGCTCATCACCGACGGCACGCTACCCCGCAACGTGTGGCCGCGAGGACTGGTCACCGCAGTGTTCCCGGGTCCCGACGGAGTCGTCAGGGCCGTCGACGTGCGCACCAAGGGCGGAGTGCTGCGGAGGCCTACGAAGAAGCTCGTCATCCTGCCAACGGAGCCGGCTGTCCAGCACCGACAGCAGATCGCGTCGACCGAAGGACAACGCGCGGCGGGAGAGATGTGCACGACAGACCGGCCTTGAATCATAGTTTATAAGTTCGATTATTAATCATTGTACATAGCTATTAGGTAATTGTAATAAATAATTGAATATTTGGCATTTTCATTTCACACTGCACAACTAGATACTTACTAGGCAGGTATAGATAGGGCATACACCAACACGTAGCTAGGACACTACACAAATAGGCGTCTGAGTGAGTCCCTAGGGCTTAGGATTGTACCTAAGCCCTAGATAAATAGTAAATAGTCATAGTTATACTCACTCAGACAATAGTTATAGTTATAGGTTTTGTATAGTCTCCCGTGTTGTAGTTGTATAGTTATAGTTTGTCCCTTTGTTGTTATTTCATTATTTTATTATTGTTCATCGTTTTCGTTTTGTTAATAGCATAGATAATAGTACATAAGAGATAGTGTAAATAGAAAATAGTTTATGTACTTGAATAAATAAATAAAGGTATTGCTAGAGCGAGACAGGTGTAGGTTGTCGCGCGACAGTGGCGCCGCCGCGACGGCGAGGGACGTCGCGGGGGCGCCCGATTGTTATTGGCCGACGCCAAATTGAGCGTTCGCGCAAATCGTACTGGTCGGGGCCCACAAAATTAGTATATAGATCGGTGGGTCCCGGCCAAAAACATGCTCTCGTCTCCACCAGGAGGTTCTCGACCTCTACCAGTAGTCTCGCCCTGGCACTACTACCTAGCCAGAAAATCGTGTCTTGTTTCTTACCTACCTGGACCAGCTTACAGGTGCACAGTGCTGCACAGTAACTAACTACTGAGACGTAAAATTTTTCCTCGACAAAGCCTTGATCAACAAAACAGAAAGAGCTGAAATTAAAAAACGTCAATAATATAAACGGGTGCAAATTTACCACCCCAAGTTATCCTGCATCCGACGGGTTTTAATGAATATTTATTGCTTTTTCGTATGAATATACACTCATGGAAAGATTTAAATGAATTTCCCTCGGCTTATGAGGGGAAGCCTTGAATGTGTTTTGCGCAATATTTTACGTTGTATTAGAATTTTGAGTTAAGACAGAGGATTATGGTGGGAGAAAGATAATAAGACGCAGATAAGTAACGGTTGTATGGGAAGTACTAAACAATGCTGCATTTCTGAGATGAGGTATAAAATATGAGCATTAGTTATTAAAATGATATTTTGAATCTTGAATGGGATCATCTTTCTTCGAGATTCTTGTGTTTGATCCGTCCTATGGGTGTAGGCCATAAATGTAACATATGTAAGTATATAGTATTATATTTGTATGCGAATAATTCGAACCAATGTCGTATCGTTACGAATAGTTCGTTGTCGTTTGGCGGAGTAGACCCCAGGATATAAAAGCGGGGAGACCTATTTTTGAATTTTCGCTTCTTCCAAACATACACTCGTTTTGCGTAAGTCACGTCGTCTCGAAAGTCGCATGATTCATAATTTTCCCTATTTTTGAAATCACTCGCTTAGTGTGTCGCCAATCTTGTCAAAGTATAGTGTTAACTCGTTAATATTTGATGTGTGATTTGACGTAAATGCGTTCACTCGCCTCACGGAAACGAGTGGTTACCACCGCCCTGGACACCTGCATACCTGTGGTATGACAAGTGTGCTGCTTACCTTTTGACTCCCTTCTCTCACGCAGCGAAACACAGCGCATTCACTGATTCACGACAGTTTTCTGTGAGGACGTGGTATCACTGCGGTCGAGCC
>JABMDO010000573.1:0-26298 GCA_014851415.1 Cnaphalocrocis medinalis
CGAACCAATGTCGTATCGTTACGAATAGTTCGTTGTCGTTTGGCGGAGTAGACCCCAGGATATAAAAGCGGGGAGACCTATTTTTGAATTTTCGCTTCTTCCAAACATAACTACTCGTTTTGCAAGTCACGTCGTCTCGAAAGTCGCATGATTCATAATTTTCCCTATTTTTGAAATCACTCGCTTAGTGTGTCGCCAATCTTGTCAAAGTATAGTGTTAACTCGTTAATATTTGATGTGTGATTTGACGTAAATGCGTTCACTCGCCTCACGGAAACGAGTGGTTACCACCGCCCATGGACACCTGCATCACCTGTGGTATGACAAGTGTGCTGCTTACCTTTTGACTCCCCTTCTCTCACGCAGCGAAACACAGCGCATTCACTGATTCACGACAGTTTTCTGTGAGGACGTGGTATCACTGCGGTCGAGCCGACCTATTCATGCCAAAGCGTGGCTCTCCAATTATTAAAATTACGTTTTGACTTACCAACTCGGCTTTTATTTCTATCAAAAGTTCTGGTTAATCTTTCAAGGAGTCTTTCGATATTATCACCTAAAAAAAAAGTAAAGTAAAGTACCAGCCTATATACTGTCCCACTGCAGAACAAAGGCCTCCATCATAGAAATCAAGTCATCGCTACTATGATGGGATTAGGCTTAATCACCACGCTTGCCTAATGCGGTGCGGTGATCACAAACCCGAGCTGTGTTCGAAAAATACGAAACAACTTTTGTTAAATCCGGGAATCGAACCCAAGACCCCGAGATCATGGCCCGGTACTTAAACCAGCGTTTATCCCTATAAAAAACAATTTTTTTGTAAAATAGTACATAAAGTACATATAGAATAATCGCAACATAAGATCTGTTTTTAGGATATCGCAGCCAAATTGACTGGCTGGATGGCATTGTAGTGGGTTCGATTCCCACCCTGGACAAATATTCCTGTGATAAACACTTGTGTTTGTTCAGTGTCTGCGTGTAAATTTATTTTAGTATTATATTTGTGATCCTCTGTTAAAAAAACTTGCAGCTACGGAACCTTTCGCACTTGGCCAGTTTTGTTTCGGAATAAATTAAAATGTTCACTTACGTAAAGAGTTTATTCCTCTGACTAACCGTTTAAAGTTTGGAAGTAAGGTGTCTACGCCTTCTGTAATGCAAAAATATACTTAAATTAGTGGCCCGCCCTCACTTCGCTTTTGGACCGTAATTCAGAAATGAACCAATAGATGGCGCTGTGCTCAGTTACATCGCGCAAGCGTTTTCGTGTTTCGGTTTACTTAAAAGCCTTGTCGTTGTCTATAGAAAGAATTTATCTCTTTATAAATAGTATAGAAGAAGAAGATAGAAGAAGATATAGAAGATAGATCATCATGACGGCCTCGATGGCACAGTGGCTAAGGTGTTCGCCCGAAGCGCGAAAGGTCCCGGATTCGATTCCCGGTCAAGTCAGTTTAGGACTACATTTTTAAGTTTTTCTTGGGTCCTTTTGGGTTGACGCCTCCAGTTAATTATCTTCACCTGGTCCTCATAGTACAGGGTTGCCCTAGTTTGACACCAGGTTCAATTGTGGGAGAGCCACGCTTCGGGACTCGAACCCGGGACCTTTCGCGCTTTGGGGGAAACCTAAGCCACTAATCATCCACCATCAATCTGAATAACTTGTTATGTGGCTTTTGAAAATTCGTTGAACATTTTTCGACTCCCCATAGAAATTTTACAAGTCACGTAACCGACTTTGTACGGAAAGTGGTTTTTAAACGCGAATTTCCAACAATGTTTTTCATTTGTAGAAGACGTGGTTCATCATCATCATCATCATCGGGTTGCTGATCGCTTTGCTGATCGACGCTTGTCCACTGCTGGACATAGGTATCCCCCAATGCACGCCACCGGCCACTCTCATCCAGCTCACTCCAGCCAGCCTTCGAATGTCGTCATCCCATCTTGTAGCAGGGCGTCCAACACTACGTTTACCGAGTCGCGGTCTCCACTCAAGGACTTTATGGCTCCAACGGTTGTCAGTTCTGCGGCTAATGTGATCAACTCACTGCCACTGCCACTGCCACAGACGTGGTTAAAGGGATATATAAATGTACACAGATAATAAATGTTATACTTACGTTGGCAGCTTACTACGCCAACCTGAAAATAAAAAATCCCTTAAAAAATGTGAAATGAGGACCAAACTCTATAACCGTGAGAGAGCCACGCTTCGGCATGAATGGGCCGACTCGACCGGAGTAATACCACGTCCTCACAAAAAACCGGCGTGAAACAGTGCATGCGCTGTGTTTCGCTGCGTGAGTGAGGGTACCGGAGTCAGAATCCAGGAGAAGGGGGGTTAAAAGGTAAGCGGCGCACTTGTGACACCACTGGTGTTGCAGGTGTCCATGGGCGGCAGTAACCGCTTACCATCAGGTGATCTGACGGCTCGTCTGCCACCTATGTCATAAAAAAATCGGGGGCAACGGGGTTAAAAATTTGGCAGCGCATTTGTAACTCCACTGGTGTAGCGGTTGTCTATGGACGGTGGTTATCGCTTACCATCAAGTGATCCGTCTGCTCGTCTGCCACATAACTTACTTACTTACTACGCTGGCTGAACGATCCAAAGTGGGTCTTGGACTCCGACGTCAAAGTTCGCCATTTTTTGCGGTCCTGTGCCAATTCCGCCCAATCGTGCACGTTAAGTCACTGCCACATAACATATAAAAAAACTGAAACGCTGTTTCGTGTTAAGTAACTAATCTAGGCAAGCGTTCGATTCCTGGGTCGAGCAAAAGTATGTTTCGTATTATTCGAAAATAGCTCGGGTTTGTGATCACCAATCCGCATTAGGCAAGCGTGGTGATTAAGCCTAATCCCATCATAGTAGCGATGACTTGATTTCTGTGATGGAGGCCTGTGCCCTGCAGTGGGTCAGTATATAGGCCGATACTTTACTGCAGGGCAAAAGGTCTCCATCATAAAAGTCATCGCTTCTATGGTGGGATTAGGCTTAATCACCACGCCTAATACGGTGCGGTGACAAACAAAGCATTTTAAAGTCGAAAAATATTTCAACATATTTTCGAATAAGATGAAGGCTAGATTTACATTTTTGGCTGAACAGTTTTTAATGAAAGCCCAAGTATAATGCATCAAGAAAGTCATAAAATTTATTGATGGCGACACTGCCGATTACATCATAGAGTATATAGCGACGACTTGATTTCTATGATGGAGGCCTTTGCCCTGCAGTGAGATGGTATGTAGGCTTTATTAGTTTTTACGCTAAGTTGATATCACATCTATGAATAGTGAAAAATTAAATACTTACACAAAAAATTAAAAAGAATAAGGTCTTCATTCTGCCAAGTTGTTTCGGCGATTAGACTGCAATGCCTAATGTTTTCTTAATTAATTGTGTTTCATTTATATCGCAAAAAGTACCTATTTAATTAATTTTTCCATAATGACATTAATGACATACGGAACCGAAACGTGGCCGCTTACAATGGGCCGCTTAAGACGGCTGAAAGTCACTCAGAGGGCAATGGAGGGGGCATGGGCATACCCAGGTTCTAGGCCAGGGGGGGCAAACCAGATTTTTATAAGCTAGGTGATTATAAAGAAAAAAACTTAAATGAAATACAGTGGTACTGAATGCTGCGTCTGGGCCAAGGGTTGCGGGTTCGATCCCCGCACAGTACAAACATTTGTGTGCATGAACATGTCTGTTTGTATTGGTCTGGGTGTTTTCTATGTAAAAGAAAAGTATTAAACGTATATATTTGTAATCCCACTGTTGGTTCTGATATCTGTAACACAGGTGCTTGAGCTACCTCAGAGTCAGATCAATGCATGTGATGTAGTGAAAATATTATATTATATTATTATTATTATACATAAATTCTTTAACTACCTAGGTTTTATTTGTAATATGTGGCAGACGAGCAGACAGATCACCTGTCGGTAAGCAATAAACACCTGCAACACCAGCAGAGTTCTTGACCCCTTTCCCAAATAGCTTTTTTTTTAATTTCTATAGATAAAAGAACTAGATAAGTCAAATTAGTAGGGACGTCAACATGGTCCAGGGGGGCAGGGGCAACATGTTTATGCACACAAATGTTTGTACTGTGCGGGGATTGAACCCGCAACCCTTGGCCCAGACGCAGCATTCAGTACCACTTAACCAAACGGGTCGTCAAGATAACAAAGAGACATTAATTATGTTAAAAATAACTACGTATGTAACTCCAAATTAATTAGTTCAAGTAATTATAAATGCTCAATAACACTTTTTTGTTTTTCTGACGTCTTTAAACCATCGGTGAAAGAATTTATTTACAAATATCATTATACAAATAAATTATAAGAATTCGTGACTAATTGTATGCCTTAATTTATGTTAGGTACATACAGTCGAGTTTTAAGGAGTTCTCCCAGAATGTATGGAGTCTCGGCGTGGTATAGGTACCCTACACCAAAATATAGAGAATTATATGAAGAATAGTTTTTGACTATCCAATTTCTCTATTGTAGCGTAGTTTTATGGAAGGAACAATTTATTTGAACAAAGGATTGCAACACAACAAAATGGTTGTCAAATGTTGATTGACATTACGAATTCGATGACGTTTGACGTTTGTCTGTCTGTCTGACGTTTGACGGAACAAACCACAGACCAAGAAATAAAAACTATCCAAAAAACGAAACCCTCTTACGTCACATTGACATTGACAGTCGTTTTTTTTGTCTTTGGTCACCGTCGTCTCACGCGTCTTGTCTTTGGTAAAGGTTGAAAAATGGTCATCGTTTTTATTTTATAACCAGAAAACTGTGCATTGTATGGAATTCATTGTATTTATCTCGTAATAAGTAATTTTTTCTCTGTTTTTTAATGTAGCGTACATAGACCCAACCTATAATGGGACAACTCCTTTGGGATCTACTCAGGGTTGAATGTCGTGTAGCAAACTTTCGCTATTAAGAGCTACTAATTAACGTGTCAATGTCATAATAATATCTACTATCGACAACTTAGGTACTTTTCTAGGGGCAACCGTGCAACGTCAACTTGAGCGAGGGAACGATGATTATTTTCCGAGTAATTGTTACTATTTGTGAAAATGTCACAATAAACAATTTTCTTGATTGACACTGACACGAGTGAAAAAAGTATAGACAAAGTAGAAAAAGATATGAGTCTTTGCTCGATACGTAGTATTAAGACACCGTACTTTTTCAAATCAACAACAGCGGCTTTCAGCGTTTATCCCTGTGACTTATTGATCGTCATTGCAAATCAAGTTGTTACAGGGAACTGGGTGCGTTTAAATTCAAACGGAAAATGGTTGGGGATCAATGGTATCCTTTGAATAAATACAGTTTCTCCAGCACCACCTGTACCTATCTCCCTTAGTATCTCAGCTTGAATTCAATTCCGCTGCAAATAATTCACTTCTTTAGTCGGTTTTCGTTATAGATTTACGTTAGTAGTACGAAGTTATCCTTTAATTTATGCAGACGTATTTTTAAGGGGTTCCGTAGTCTACTTTCCTAATAGACTACGGAACCCCCTTATAGTTTCGTCATGTCTGTCCGTCTGTATATCCTTGCCCTAACTAAATGGTAATGTATGGAAATAACTACCTACAAACTATAAAAATAAAGTCGGCCCATCTCATGGCTACGGAACCCTTTCATGTGCGTGTCCGACACGATCTTGGCCGGTTTTTGCATCTTTCTAACCCCCCATTTTAGGGAAGTAGGGGGCGCGAGCGAAGCCGCGGGCAAAAGATAGTAAATAATAAAACAAATTGAAGATCAAAAATTTATTTTTCAAGAAAATTTTATTTTTCAGGACAGTTCGTTGCCAAATTCAGCTGTAACAAAGAAATACAAATATATATTAGTGAAGAAACCTAATGATATGCCATGGATGGAGCCACGCTTCGGCATGAATGGGCCGGCTCTTCCACGGCCTCACTGAAGACCGGTGTGAAGTAGCACCTAGTTAAGTGAAGATACTGGAGGCCCAATACCACAAAATAATTACACACAAAAAGGAGGCTGCCCACTAAGAGCTAAAAACGTGTCATGTACTCACGCATGCGCACTAACGGGGAAATACGCCTTTTCGACCACATTAATCCTAGCCTATGACATAAGATTGTCGAACTGCTAAAATAACCAGATATTTTTGTATCCTTGATGCAGAAAAAAATCTTAAAAGTGACTTTTTTTGTAATTGATGTTTTCATCATTCGTAACTTTTCAAGTTTATTTTTTGAACAACAGTTCTACACTTATTCTAAGGTTCTACACATACCTTAACGTTGACCATTAAAGTACAGTTTATTTAAGATAGTTTAGGATTAGCATTAAATGTTACCACTTACATAGGTATCTATTTAAAAATAAATCATACCTATTTAAGAATCAACTTCCCGCAGCGGTATTTCCGAACCGGTACGACATCCAAATCTTCAAGAAACGAGCCTATACCTTCCTAAAGGGCCGGCAACGCATCCGCACTCCTTCTGGTGTAGCTGATGTCCATGGGCGGCGGTGTTCACTTACCATCAGATTCAGGTGACCCGCTTGCTCGTTTGCCTTCCTATACTATAAAAAAAAATGTTAGTATGGGAAATCCAACTTCTAAAAACGCCAATTTCATAGGTGGGGGATCCAATATTTACCTAAATTGTTGCCAGTCTCTTCCACTCCATTCCGTACTGTATCTGAAAAAAGTGGACACTAGATTTTTTCTTTTTTTAGGATAACTTGGCTAGTATCGCCTTACTTACATACTTGGCTACATTACTCTTGTAATAACTAGTTTTTAAGTTTTATACCTCTGTTTTGAGTGCAATAAAAAGTATTTTCATTCATTCATTTATTCATTCATTCATTCATGACATTAAAAAAATCGATTGTTTGTGAAACACGAATCGATTAATAAAAATTGATTATTTTAAAAATAATAATCGATTAATGTAAAAATCGATTATTTTTTCACATCTTTGAGAGCATCCATGTCTCAGTCCCGTGTGTGAGCGTAAACTCAGCAGTGGGTGGATGTGGGCTGATATGATGATGATACCAATTTTTTTTTTCGAGGAATTTTCTCCCGCGAACCTCAGTCTTGTGGAATAGTTTAGCTGCGGCAGTATTTCCTGACGGCTATGACTTAGGGACCTCCAAGAAACGAGCGTACTCCTTCTTAAAAGGCCGGCAACGCATCAGCGACCTCTCTGATCTTGCAGATGTTCATGGGCGGCGGTGATTACTTACCAGCAGGTGACCCGCTTGCTCGTTTGCCGCCTCTAGTATAAAAAAAAAAATTAACTTACCTACTCCTTCTTCAACTATTTCGAAAGCTCTTCCAACTCTTTCAAGGAGTCGACCGAATGCATCACCTTTAAAAAAAACATTCGTTATGTAATAGGTGGCAGACGAGTAGACGGTTCACCTGATGGTTAGATATTTCCGCCGCCCATAGACACCGCATCACCAGTAGGTTTTTACTGAATAAATTAAAATACCGATACGACCCACAAACCTTAAAAAAGCGAGCGTATTCCTTCTTAAAAGGTCGGCAGGGCATTTGCGACTGCTCTGGTGTTGCGGGTGTCCATGGGCGGCGGTAATCACTTACCATCAGGTGAACCGTCTGTTCGTCTGCCCACCATCTCATAAAAAAAAAAGCTTTTTTATGTAATAGGTAGCAGACGAGCAGGCGGATCACCTGATGGTAAGCAATTACCGCCGCTCATGGACACCTGCAACACCAGTGGAGTTACAAGTGCGCTGCCAACCTTTTATCCCCTTCCCCCCTGGTGGGCCTCCAGTACCCTCACTCACTCGGCGAAACACAGCACAGGGGCTGCTTCACGCCGGTTTTCTGTGAGGCAGTGGTATCACTCCGGCTGAGCCGGCCCATTCGTGCCGAAGCGTGGCTCTCCCACAGTTAAACTTACTTACGGATAGATATTAGACTTACGTATATCATCAGAGATTGGTAAGAGGTCTTCGTCTTCTGTAATAAATAAAACGAATAAACTCATTGTATTAATTAACTGTTAGACTCCCCGCAGACAGGCCTGTCCCACTCCGCGTGTAGGTATCGAACTTGCAAGTACATGCGGCGTCCCCTCCGGAGGGGCAAATTAGTAGAAAATCACGAACGAGCGGCGACGCACGCGCGACAGTTGCTTGCGATAGAAAGAGAACGCACTTCTAGGTATGAATGATGGTAGGCATTGAACGCTGGGCGGTCGAAATTTCAACGTTATGTTATGGTAGCTTGAGTCTTCATTTCCATAAACGGTTTTTAGGAGTGGGCTTTCTGTACATGTACTATTAAGTTTTCTGTGACATTACAGTGATTCAGTATCAGTCGATAAAAAAGTTTAAAATCATGATCACCGAGGCATTCGGTGATCAAGATTTTAATAAATGTGGTTAAAAGGATTTAAATGTTCACAGATACACACCGTATACATGTATATACTTACGTTGGCAGCTTATTACACCAACCTGAAAAATATAAGAAACATTAATGTAAAATGAGAGCCAAGTTCAATATTATTCATCAATAAATTTTAGTCGATTTAATCCCGAAGCTTTCAGAAGCATGTTAGATTATAAAAATAAGCAAAATTAAATTTGATTAGGTATTTATTTATGTTTTTAAACTTTCGCATTGCATTATACACATAAATTGTGTACGTAAGGATACAGATCCAACATGTAGAGGCCCCTTTGAGACACAATAATGAAAATGGGGATGTCTACATCCTAGCAGATACGGACACTTTTTGCACTATTGAAGAGATAAAACTAAAGTCAGCACCCGCCAGATGCAAGGACTATTGCAGACAAGATGGGATCTATGCCGGGTCTATGGGTAGGATCTTGCTGGACTGGATGCCGGGATATTGACGAGACAATGGGACGCCTGCCATATCAAATGTCTCATCCCGAATAATGGCAGACGGTGACTCGCCTCCCACTACTTAGATGGGCCCCCCAAAATCAGCCACCGTATATGGCAGCAAGGCAGACAGAATACCAGCGTCATGGAACTCCGGCGCCGTGACAAAACAGCTGAGTGGCAACCATTTTGGTAGCATATCACAAAAGAGTTTTTAATTTTATTTTGTATTTTCTTTCATTTGTATTTTGTACCTAAGTGATATGTTTACCAAATAAATTATTATTCTATTATATTCTAATGTATGAATAGTGAAAAATTAAACACTTACAAATAAAATAAAAACGAGTAAGGTCTTCATTCTGCCAAGTTGTTTCAGCGATTAAACTTCAGTTAATGTTTTCTTAGGTAGGTTGGAAATTTATATTGCAAAAAGAACCCATTTAATTATTTTTTTTCGGTGATGACATACGGAACCGAAACGTGACCGTTTACAATGTAATAATGATAAAATTGTACCTCCTCTTTATTGAAAAAACGTTTACATAAAAAATGTGGAACTGAAAAGTGTGAAGGTTAATCTGACGTGGACTTCTGTGGTAGGTATCCAAACCTTTCATAGTCATAAAATGTTATATGCTGTGGGGGTCCAATTCCTGATTAACAAGCCATCTATGAAGATGACTGCAATATGAATTGCAGTAAGTAGAGGGCAATCCGTGCCATTTAAATTAATAAATTCACACAACATCTCATATACTGACCTGACTCCGTACCTACTGATTAGCTCAAGCACTTGTGTTTCAGTTATCAGACAGGGGATCACAAATATAATACATAAATACATACCCAGACACTGAACAAACATAAGTGTTCATCTCACAAATGTTTGTCCGGGGTGGGGTTCGAACCCACGGCCTATGAGGCAGGTTCACTATCAAACCCTGCGGAGGTGGTTCGAGCCACGTATCGGCATGAATTTCCACGGTTTTTATTCATCATCATTTCAGCTAATAGACGTCCACTGCTGGACATATGCCTCCCCCAACGTTCTCCACACAGGTTCTGTGCCACCCGCATCCAAGGGGCCTTCGGCCATCCTGCGACCTTCATT
This sequence comes from Cnaphalocrocis medinalis, assembly GCA_014851415.1. Classification (NCBI taxonomy): domain Eukaryota; kingdom Metazoa; phylum Arthropoda; class Insecta; order Lepidoptera; family Crambidae; genus Cnaphalocrocis; species Cnaphalocrocis medinalis. Next base: position 10,047 of record JABMDO010000573.1, read on the forward strand.
ACACCGTCGGTCCACCTGGTGGGAGGCCTGCCACGGCTACGGCCTCCTACACGCGGCCACTATGATGAGATCCGCAGGAGATATAAGATCGCAGACATAATTCAATTGCGTGGCTCAAGTAGCAATGAGCAGGGCACATTGCGAGGAGAACAGTCAGCTCATCATCATCATTTCAGCCAATAGACGTCCACTGCTGGACATAGGCCTTCCCCAAAGTTCTCCACACAGATCGGTCTAATACCACCCGCATCCAATGGGCTCCCGCGACCTTCACTAGATCGTCGGTCCACCTGGTGGGAGGCCTGCCACGGCTGCGGCTTCCTACACGCGGCCTCTATGATGAGATCCGCAGGAGATCTAAGGTCGCAGACATAGTGAAATTGCGTGGCTCAAGTGGCAATGGGCAGGGCACATTGCGAGGAGAAAAGACGTCTGTTGGGGTGGAAAGGTCCTATTTTTTTTTATGTGATAGGTAGCAGGCGAGCAGGCGAATCACCTGATGGTAAGCAATTACCGCCGACACTTGCAACACCAGTGGAGTTACAAGTGCGCTGCCAACCTTTTATCCCCTTCCCCCCCGAGGGGGCCATCGGTACCCTCACTCACTCGGCGAAACACAGCACAGGGGCTGCTTCACGCCGGTTTTCTGTGAGGCAGTGGTATCACTCCGGTCGAGCCGGCCCATTCATGCCGAAGCGTGGCTCTCCCACAATTCTGTTCATATTTATGCATCGGAGTAAATAAAACGAGTGTTTAAGTATAAAATATTTTTATTCAAGTACCTAGTACTGCTGATTTGATTACTATGATGGAGGCCTTTGCCCTGCAGTGGGACAGTATATGCCTTAAGGCTTTTTAAGTTAGTCCAGGTATGACAGGCGCCTTATCGTTGCTTTGTTTATCTTTGTTTTCAAATATTTTAACTGCCATAGGCAAGAATTCAATTACCACGTCTTTTTTATCACCGGTGGGCACATCTGTAAATCATATTAAATATAGGTAGCTCAGGAACGTAGGTACGTACAGCCACACCACAAAATAATTACACACAGAAAGTAGGCTGCCCACTAAGAGCTAAAAACGTGTCATGTACTCATGCATGCGCACTAACGGGGAAATACGCCTTTTCGACCACATTAATCCTAGCCTATGACATAAGATTGTCGTACTGTCGAGGTCTGTGGTGGAGGCCGCGCGCTTCTGTAATCATGCCAGGCAACAACCCTAGCATATGTCAACGAACTCTTCTAAATTTAAAATCAGGCTGAGTCTACCTTCTGTGTGTGATTATTTTGTGGCACACATCAAAGAATACAAAACTGTAAAATTTCTTCAATCGACTCTCATCTTAATGTCTTACACATTAGGTTGAATATCAATTGAAGAAATTTGACAGATTGTGGTAACCTGATATGTAGCTGACTGTACCATATGTCTATGTCGCAGTAAGATACATAAAGCCGTAATATAATTATATCCCTAGGGATACTTTATCCCTAAAAATCCTTTGTCTGTGTGTATTATGTGTTTTGCAAATTAATTTTTCTTATTCTTAAATTTTTCAAACAATGTTCATCTTTAAACTGCAAATAAAGTATAATATTGTGTTTTTAAATTTTCACGCAGCATTATACCTAGAAATAATTGATATAAACAATTCAAGTTATTTTATAATGAAACAAACCAATTGTATAATAAAACGCGAAAATGTAAAAACATTATACTCGTAGATATACACAAATTAGACAGATAAAACCAATAAAAAATAAGATTTAATATTGTTTATTTTAGGTGTTACCAGACCAATCGATCAGTCGATCGAGCGAATCGATCGTTTGGTAGAATGGATAAGTCGAAGTCGATCGATTGTTTCAACAAGACCTATCAATCAATCGTCGATTAATGACATGAATCGATTAGTTGAGTATCGATATTGTTCGATAATCAAAGTTGATTGATGGGCGAAGTTGATAGATCATCGAAATTAGTAGGGTTGATCGATGATCGATCGATTAGTCTGGTAACACTCTAATTTGGTTCTGGTTTATATAGCTGGAGGCACGAAAGTATAGCGATGACCGTTATTTTGCGCACTTGTAAAAAAGAAGACTTTCTATGAAAATTGGTTTGCGCACTCAAGGTCATAACTACACTTTCTTGCGGCAGACTATAACTTGTGTTATTAGATATTAAAACAAAATTATATATTGCTTACTTTGTTTTTGACCTGATATCTTGCTGAATAACTCAGTCAAGTTGAATTCATTGCCTTTCCCAGCCCCTGGAATTATGAATTCGGTCAATGTTTCCAGTCTTACAAGGCTTACAAGCATAATTTATTTTTAAGGGGCTATACGAATGAAACTAGCGCCGCCAACCTATTTACACTGATTGTGGCGACTTAGATCCAAGTAAATTCGATTTTTCAAGATGCAATACAATATTTCTAACACGCAACAAGTAACAATAAAGTTAATTATAGCAATAATTGACATTATTATTACTTGTCGCGTGTTTTATAAATTGTATTGCATCTTGAAAAATTCAATTTACTTTTATCTAAGTCTGTAATGTTTTGCTTTCTTAAAAAATATCGTATTTTCGCCACAATCAGTGTAAATAGGTTGGCGGCGCTAATTTCATTCGTATAGCCCCTTAAGTGAAAATCATACATAATATAGGTACTTTTTTTGAGAAAATACTGTCATTTAACCTAAATGCTAATTAAATTAATTATGGATAGTATTTATGTCACCAACGATCTTCAGACGACGGGCCTTACGCCCGAAATGACAAAACAACGCCCTGAATGGCGAAAACATATCAGGAGAGCCGACCCCAAATAATGGGATAGAGCGAGGATGATGATGATGATGGATAGTTTTTATGTGTATAAAATTAATCATCATCATCATTTCAGCCAATAGACGTTCACTGCTGGGCATACCTAGGTGATAGGTCTTCCCAAAGTTCTCCACACAGATCGGTCCTTGTGCCACCCGCATCCAAGGAGCTGCCGCGACCATCACTATATGAAATTCAAATTCAAAAATTCTTTTCTCTTCAATTAAGTCCTTTACAGAACATTTATGAATGTCAAGTTCGTTCAATCGTCAGCCCACCTTGACTATATTCGTCATCAGCAACCCACGCTCGTCCACAGCTGGACATAGGTCTCCCCCATTGCACGCCACCGCTCCCGATTTTCGGCCACTCTCATCCAGCTCACTCCAGCCAGCCTTCGAATGTCGTCATCCCATCTTGTAGCAGAGCGTCCAACACTACGTTTGCCGAGTCGCGGTCTCCACTCAAGGACTTTATGGCTCCAACGGTTGTCAGTTCTGCGGCTAATGTGACCAGCCCACTGCCACTTCAGTTTGCTAATTCGGTGGGCAATGTCGGTGGTTCTCTGTCGGATTACATCATTACTGATGCGGTCCTTCAAAGATACTCCATAGTCGACTATATTATTGACTATTAAAATAAGTGTCAATATTTTTACTTAAGTTACAATAAAGTTTTTACCGTTTCTGAGTGACAAACAGACGAGCTTACTGACGTACCGAAACTATGTCAGGTAACTAGGAGGTTTCGAATCCTAAAAAGACATTTCTTCCTTACCTGGAGTCAGGGTTTCCAATAGTTTCGTCAGGTTCTGGGAATCTAGGAGAGTAGCCACTGAAATAAGGAAGTTAAATTAGAAGATCATCATCATCATATCAGCCCACATCCACCCACTGCTGAGTATAGGCCTCTTCTCTATCACGCCACTGTACGGTCCCCAGCCCAATAGCCAGCCAAATCTTCTTCTATCTTCTATACTATTTATAAAGAGATAACTTCTATAGACAACGACAAGGCTTATAGGTAAACCGAAAACACGAAACGCTTGCACGATGTAATTGAGCACAGCGCCATCTATTGGTTCATTTCTGAATTACGGTCCCGAAGCGAAGTATGTATATTATTGGTAAATTATTTGTCACACTAAAAGGGCGTACAACGAAACAGAGTTCACAAACGAATCCTTATCACTGTCCCTATACTACAAAATGCACTATTCATCTCGTTAGTTCGATGCGACAGGTATATTTTCATTTTTGTTGGTTACGGTTTCGTTGTAGACCCTCTGATCTTTAATCGTGACAGAGAAAGTATGGAATCTAACTTACATTGGTCAAAGAACTTGGCACCGGTAACTGGAAAAAACAATGTTAATAATAAAAAAAAATGTGATAAGTGGCAAACGGGAAAACGGATCACGGAAAAATTAAATACTTACGTCCAGCAAGCAGATCTGCCAGTGTATGACCCAATGAGCAGAGCAAATTTTCTAATAGCTGGCCTGGAAAAAAAATCAATATCACCATAATATATCAGCCCACATCCACCCACTGCTGAGTATCTTCTTTGACTATCGTCAGCTCATGGCAAGTTAAGCACTTACAAAATTCTTAAGTAAATATTGCACTTAAAGAAATCCTCGGAGGGTTCAGGTAGGACTCGAACCCACAACCTTCCACAGTCCGGGTGGCTGTATTGTATATGTATACCTACAATATTGATGAGATTATCGTCAGCGTATGACGAGTTAAGCACTTACGAAATTCGTCGGCTTAGTAAGGGGTTCGGCTATAATTGGTAGTACAGCCACCCGGACTATGGAAGGTTGTGGGTTCGAGTCCCACCTGAACCCTCCGAGGAATTTTTAAAGTGCAATATTTACTTAAGAATAAATTGCAAAGAATTGCTATACCAAAAATAAAAACTTACGAAATTCGTCGGCGTAGTAAGGGGCTCGGATAGTATAAATTGATAGTACATCCGCCTAGACTGTGGATGGTTGTGGGTTGGGTTCTCACCTGAACCCTTCGATGAATTTTTAAGTGCAATATTCTTTAAGATTCAAGATTCAAGAAAAATCCCGACAGCGCTGGTATCAACACTTACCTAATTGATTGAGTGGAGAACTTTTTCCCATTGAAACAAAATCTGTAAGGACCAAAGCAGTATATAAATTATTGGTAGACCACCGAATTAGCAAACTGAAGTGGCAGTGGGCTGGTCACATTAGCCGCAGAACTGACAACCGTTGGAGCCGTAAAGTCCTTGAGTTGAGACCGCGACTCGGTAAGCGTAGTGTTGGACGCCCTGCGACTAGATGGGATGATGACATTCGAAGGCTGGCTGGAGTGGGCTGGATGAGAGTGGCGGACCGGTGGCGTGCATTAGGGGAGACATAAGTATGTCCAACAGTGGACGAGTGTGGGTTGCTGATGATGATGATGACAATTATCAGTAGATATTTGCGTATATTTAACCAAGTTGTTTAATAAACTATTCTGAACAACATTTTGGTCTACGACTTTAGAAAATTCGTCGAAAATGTTTTCGATTCTTTATACTAAATGAAAAGTTAAAAGTGCCATCTATCTCTAAACTGAAGGGGATTCGTCTCTCCTGGTATGGCCATGTAATGAGAAGAGAGGAGGCAAAATGTAACCTAAAGATATTTTTTTTTATGTGATAGGTAGCAGACGAGCAGGCGGATCACCTGATGGTAAGCGCTGCTAACCTTTTATCCCCTTCCCCCCCGATGGGCCTCCGGTACCCTCACTCACTCGGCGAAACACAGCACAGGAGCTGCTGCACGCCGGTCTTCTGTGAATTTTTAAAATGCAATAATGTGGCAGATAATAAATACGACTATACACAAAACTGTTCTGTGAGGCAGAGGTATTACTCCGGTCGAGCCGGCCCATTCATGCCGAAGCGTGGCTCTCCCACGGAGTGATTGAACTCTTACAAGTAATTTCACTTACCAGTTAACGTTGAATTTATGGAACTAGTAACTATTGGAGCTGAAACAAACAAATACATAAACAAACTTCATAAAATAAAATTACACATTTTTATTGCTTTACAATAATAAAATTATGTGGTAGAAATGCCCCCTGCCCATACGCAGCGATTCGCTTCCACATTATTTTATTGACTGGCCGGATGGCGCATTTGGTAGTGACCCTGCCTCATACGCCAAAGGTCGTGGGTTCGATCCCCACCCTGGCCAAAAATTCGTGTGATGAACAATTGTGTTTGTTCAGTATCTGGGTGTAATATATGTATTTAAGTATTATATTTGTGATCCTCTGTTGTCTGATATCTGTAACACAAGTGCATAAGCTACTTACTACAGGGTCAGGGCAATGTATGAGATGTTGTGAGAATTTATTTATTTTATTTATTTATCATACGGACAGCTAAGGAGTGGAACTCCCTGCCGAGGTCTGTTTTTCCCGACCACTATAATCTGGACATCTTTAAGGCAAGAGTGAACAGGCATCTTCTAGGCAAACGCGTGTCATCCTAGACCTCATCGTCACTTTCCATCAGGTGAGATTGTGGTCAAGCGGTGGCCTATAGTCTAATAACAAAAAAAAAATAACAATCACAAAGACATAGAAAATGAAAATGAAAAAATGAAAAATGAAAAAATATTTATTGCTTCCAAAAACTATTACATAACAATTTCCGAGTTTGAACTCTCCTTTTAAGTGTTTAAACACTTGTGCCAGGAGAGTCCGCTCTCCTATAACATGAGGTGGTTTAAAGTAGCAACTAGAGACGTGTTACAAAATAAATAAAAAATCAACATAAAACTGAATTTATCTAGGTATGTGTATGTGAGTGTGTGTGTGTGTGTGTGTGTGTGTGTGTGTGTGTGTGTGTGTGTGTGTGTGTGTGTGTGTGTGTGTGTGTGTGTGTGAGTGTATATGTGTGTGTGTGTTTTGTGTATATATGTAGCTGTGTGTGTTATTTTCCTACCCAACTCTAGATACAAAGTTTTCTGTTTCCTCGTAGCTTAAAGTTTTGATCCAGTTTACTAACAAACGTTTGCATTCAAACCCCGTCTTACAGTATATATGAAGCATTTTGTTTATACGATTATAAAGTTGTGCAGAATGACACGTATACTGAGTTTGGGCAAAATGTGTTTTATATTTGCGTATGTGAGCAACAGTATGTTTTCTTCTTTTGGTCAATAAGGAGGTATCAATTGGGAGTGATTTATGTTTTCTAAGTGTAGTATGCAAAATGTATAGTTTCCTAATCGTTAAGACTTCAGCCAATGAATACAGTTCGTGGGTTGAGAATCTAAGTTTTTTAAAGAGTATCACCTTTAAAAGTAATCGCTGAGCCCTTTCTGCCTCCAAAAATTTTATTTTTGAGGCATTTCCCCAAACGGGAATGCAATAAATTACTATAGATTGCGCCAGGGCAACATATATATTTTTGAGGAGTTCTTTGCTTGCAGTGTGTCTCAAGATTTTAAACATCCAATTCAACTTTCTGATTCTACTTGTAACTAGATCTATTTGAGGGTGCCAAGAGAGTCTCTCATCAATAATGATGCCTAAGTACTTGGTGTTGCTTACTTTGTATATGGAAGGGCACTGGCAATTGGTGTAGCCTGCGTTGTCACAGTTGTGTATAGTAAGGCTATAATCCAGAGGTGGCTGCGTTCTGCTGTTGATGGAGAAGCACATAAAGTTTGTTTTGGATGCGTTCAATGAGAGCAGATTACCTCTCAACCACAAGGCAGTTTTGGTGAGTGCAGATTCAGCATCTATCTTTATGGCCTCCCATGTCCTCCCAGATATTACAATAGCAGTATCATCAGCATATGATATTACTTTGGCGCCATTTAGTTTCATTCCACAGAGATCATTTATGTAAATGAGGAAAAGTGTAGGCCCTAAGACAGATCCTTGGGGGACACCAAATGTTAGCTCGGCATCCTCACTCTTGAATTGTCCTACTTTGACTCTCTGCTTCCTTCCACTCAAATAATCCCGGAACAATTTTAGGGGAGTACCTCTCACACCAATGTTTTCTAGTTTTTGCACAAGAATGGGAACAGACACGGTATCAAATGCCTTTTTAAGATCTAAAAACACTGTGAGGCATTTTCCCCCACTGTCCAACTGATCAACAATAAGAGATGTTAAGGTCAGTACAGCATCTTGAGTCGATTTCCCTGAGCGAAATCCATACTGAGAATCTGCTAGGACGTCAAACTTATTAAGATATGCTATAAGTCTTTTATTTATAAGTTTTTCGAGAATTTTGGACAGTGAAGGCAGCACAGAGATTGGTCTATAATTGCTTACATCGCCTCTGTTCCCACCCTTATGAACGGGGGTGACCACGGCCTGCTTTAGTGGAGTAGGGAAAATACCCGCTCGGAAGCAAGTGTTTGCCAAGTGGGTGATGATGGGTACCAACAGTGGGTGGACACCGCGGAAACAAATGTAATATTTCGTCATGATATGCTATTTTTAGCCTTATTCCCTAGCTGTAATGACTACAAGACCGCAAAATGTATTATGTTGGCGAACGCCTGGTTTTACCAACATCATAACTTAAAATTTTATTTGGCTATGTTGGCAAGGCAAGATCCGGCCAAACTTGACATCTGACTTCAATATGGCGTTTTTTTTCAAAATTTATTGGGAACGATACTTAAGTTCGTAAATAAAATGTGAATCAAGTGAAATCCTCCCTCCTGATCTTACGTCGAGTTACGTGTTTCTTTCTTTGTTATGTTTGGACGTTTAACGCCACTTTTCTTGTTATTTTTGGACTTGTTGTGTTAATCAGTTTTATCATAGTTTTGTGTTATTTATTTAGTGCTATTGTGTTTAGTTTTGACCATGGAATCGTCTCGTGGGCATACACGTAACTTTAAGAAGTGCGTTGTATCAGGTGGTATGAGGCGTTTGTCAGCCTTGTGTTTCCTCCGTGTGTTCCTGGAAGGTTCCTGGCTAGTAGATATTTCACTTGATCCAGAGAGGTTTGTATTTACACAGCATTTATAAGTAATTTAAACCTAAACCCATTTGATATGCATGAATTTGAATTGCCTAGCAGACAAACAGTTCTTTGATAGTTGTAAATACAGGGTTATTTTTTAAACACCGGCATCCCTCACACCACCCCTTCCACCTACCATCCTGAACAACATTTTCAGTCACGCGACCGATTTTGTATGAAAACTTGTAATTTTTTTCGCGAATTTACAAAAGTCATAGAACAACTATTGTTCAGAATGGCCGGTACACAAGGTGGCTTGAAGGATGCCAAGGTTTAGAAACAACCCTGTATAATTTCTTCAAAATTTATTTCAGGTCCTTGAAGTGGATTAGAGCTGGCTAAGGAGATCTTGTTTACATGCCAATAGAGAAACTGCATCAACTTAAGTATGTTTGCGGTAAACATTTTTGACATGAAGAAATGAACAAATCTAAAAATGATTGAATTAAAAGGTACGTTTTTATACTGCTTGTTTAAAAATATTTGTTATAACAAATATCTTAATACACTCTTAAATCAAAATATTCAATAATTTTAATAAAATGTTTTACAGATTCATCTGGAAATCCATCTGTTATACCCGGACCGCATTTTATATGCCCAGGACCTTCGTTTGAACGCCCAGGGCCAACATCTGATCAGACAGAACTTTTAGCCGAAAGGTGTAGTGTGGTCCACGATGTCATAGACAATTCTGTTTATAATTAATAATCTTTTAAGTAAAACAATATGTAAGTAATCTGACACTTTTCTATTTTTGTTGGATCTTTTATGATGTCTCCATTCATTATTATTTCTTTGATGAAGTGATCACTACTGATCACTGTCCATATTCCTATTATTATTAAGCTGGTCCACTGTAAATCCAGAAGTATGCTGACACTAGCTTGTTGTCCCGGCTTGGAAAACTAGCCTCGTGTATCAAATAAGTTAAACTTTGTTTTCAACACGATTTCATATATTTTTTTGGAAGGCATTACAATAGAAATAGAATTCATCAATGAATATTGTTTAATACCAATTAAAATTTTCAATAAATGTGTTTTGAAATATTTAAAAATTGTTATTTCCCTATTAAAATAAATCTGAAAAATAACAAGATCTGCACCCTGTCCGCTGTCGATATTTTTCGATATTTCCCATCACTAGTAACTATCGTGGGAATCTATCGACAGTTTCCCATCACTACGTAACGCTGTCAGTTGTCAAATACCAGTCATGCCAACATTAATAAAACCAATGTTCATGCCGTGTGGTTGTCAATGTACACCTGTGCCCAAAAAAAAAAAGAAAAAAAAAAAAACCTCGAGCTCAGACCAATGTATGGAATGGCGTCTCTTAAAACGGAGTGATTATATTCTCTTTGGGTACCAATATGTGCTTAGCTTGTTTGAGAAAACTAACGGGGATGGAGTCCCAGCCGTAAGAGAAAACGAAAGCAGGATAGAAAACGAAATGAATAAAAATTAGATACGGCCGTACTAATATTTCCGATAAATTTTCTGTAGGCAGCATTGATGTCTTCTAAGAAAGGCACCCCAGTGGTTATATCTGGAAAGTGAGATATTAAAATTAAAGTCAAAATATTCATTCGCATAGGATTGCTATGTTTCGAATTTTTCGAGCATAGCTCTGTAGCGCTACCATGAGTTTACAGTGACCGAACTCGCTAGCGTCTGCGTAAAAAAAATCTATGAAAAAGTGTACAGCGCCTCTAGCGGTCACTTGAGAAACTAAAATATAGTATGAGTTGTCAAATAGAAACCTATCGAAATGTATTCGCTAGCGAGTAACGTTTTCCGTAGCGCTACGAGCTCGACTACGAGTTGACATTGAAAACTGACATAACGTAAACTATTGCTCTGTCTCTTTCAAATGCATCACAATGAAAGAGACAAAGCGATAGTTTTCGATAGCGAGGATAGTATTTCAAACTCTATGGAAATACCACGAGTCACAAATTTGACGGTAGGTATCGAAAAATTACGTACGTGTTCTATCGAAATCTATTCGACGCCCGTTTACTATCTATCGACTGTAGTAACGTTATTTTACTTGTCGATGCCAACTCATGGTAGCGCTACAGGTTTGTGATCGCCGCACCGTATTAGGCAAGTGTGGTATTAAGCCTAATCCCATCATAGTAGCGTTGATTTGAATTCTACGATGGACGATGGGGGTACTTAGATCATGAAAAGGAGCAAAAACGGACTAAATCCTATTTACCTGGATTAAAAATGCTGAACCAGTTTTTCAGGTTGTCAGGACTCATGAGATCAGTCACTGAAAACATTAATATTCTAATTGATAAGTCAACAACAGGCACATTGACCTGACTCAATGCACAAAGTAATATTGAAAAAAACTGCCGGCATTATATTACGTCATTTAGGCTGGCGGCCATCTTAGATTGGCGGCCATCTTAGATTGGCGGCCATCTTAGGTTGGCGGCCATCTTAGATTGGCGACCATCTTAGATTGGCGACCATCTTAGATTGGCGACCATCTTAGATTGGCGACCATCTTAGATTAGCGGCCATCTTAGGTTGGCGGCCATCACATACAAAACACTCCTGACTATTTTAACTTAATAAACAACCGAACTATTTTTACCTATATACTAAGGTTTAATAATTATTATGAAAAAGTGACTTACATTTTTCAAAGAAATCAGCACCGGTAACTGAAATAAAAAAAGCATCAAAAATAAGATTGAATAATTTCAAATGATAGAATCATCTAAATTAAACCACAAAATACATATTGACACAGAAGGCTAACTGCCCACTAAGAGCTAAAAATATGTCATGTACGCATGCGCACTAACGGGCAAAAACGCCTTTTCGACCACATAAATCCTAACTTATGACATAAGATTGTCAAACTGTCGAGGTCTATGGTAGAGGCCGAGCGCTTATGTACTCATGCCGGGCAACAACCCTAGCATATGTCAACGAACTCTTCTAAATTCAAAATCAGGTCAAAGTCTAACTTCTGTGTGTAATTATTTTGTGTAAGAACACTCCGACTATTATAACTTTCAAACAAAGAAAAAACAAAATCCAAATCGGTTCATCCGTTCGGAAGATATGTGGGGCCACAGACAGATACCCACACAGACAGACAAACAGACAGACACGTCAAACTTCAGGGGTTATAAATAGGTAGATAAACTAATCCCTCTTTTCGTATGTTACCTATCGTATAAAAAAATAACAAAATCCTACAAGAGGGCCTACAATTAATTTAGTTTAGCAGAAATATGTTCAACTTACGTCCAGAAATGACATTTGCTAGTATATGACCCAATGAGCACAGCAGATTCTCCAATAGAATTCCTGAAATAAAAAGGCTTTTAGAAATACATTGACAAAATAAAAAAAAAGGAAAGTACCTATCAACTTGTATACTGTCCCACTGCAGGGCAAAGGCCTCCATCATAGAAATCAAGTCATCGCTACTATGATGGGGTTAGGCTTAATCACCACGCTTGCCTAATGCGGTGCGGTGATCACATACTCGAAAGGATCACCAACGCATTGATTAATTTTGCTGTCAAATTAGAATAGAATTAACCAAGAAATTAAAAATTACACTAGTTTAAAGTGAACATATTTAATTTAAAAACATACCTAACTGGTTAAGAGGGGATCCTTTTCCGATCGCACCAAAATCTGCAAGAATCAAAGAAGTTTATTAGAGTTTAGCATTTAATAATGTATCAAAATACACATTTTATTTTACAAACAATAACTAAAAACTAAAGCTAAAAAACTAACAGAAAGAAAACTTAAAACGGAGTAGGCCCCTGAGGCAAATGAGGTGAAGTTGATGGGCGGATGATGATGAAAGATTCAAGGCTGAGGATGAGGATGGAGCGGGAATGATTGGAACTGAAGAAGACCACACAGCACAAGTATTTATATTGATAAAGTTAAATAATAGCACAGAAGGAGAGCACTGTTACAAGTTTGTCAACACTTAGAATACAACTGAACAACTAAACTAAGTATGACAAAACAGAAGGTATGACAGATATTTCACTAAATTATTTACTTATAAAGAACACTGAAACAATTTAAATTACACAGATAGCCAAAGAGGTGATGGTTAGCGGTGATGGTCAGCGGTGTTCGCCAACAGTCCCCAAAATGCAATGTCGACTCCTGAGCCTTTTGGGGTAGCTGTGTACGATATAATTATGATGGATAATATCATTATTGATGTACGAAGATGGCGTACATTTTACATTACATTACATTACATTTGTCTTTTTAGTCTTGTGATGGTGTTTACTGTTTATAAATTATCTCAACATAAATAGTAGATAAAGCTTCTCACGTACCAGTCAATGTTGAATTAATTAAGTTTAAAAAAAGTGGAGCTGAAACAGATAAATTAACTTCGTATGTACAACATCTCATACATTGCCCTGACTCAGTACCTACTAAGTAGCTTAATATTATGTTCAGTGTCTGGTCGTAATATATTATGTATTATATTCGTATTTGTGTTTCCTCTGTTGTCTGATATCTGTAACACAAGTGCTTAAGCTACTTAGTGCGGTGTCAATGTATGAGATGTTGTGTGAATTTATTTATTGAAAAAATAAATTGAAATTATAAAAAATATGATAAATCCGTACCTATATTTCCAAGGAACGTTTTGAAAGCAGCATCGATTTGATTTATAAAATTCAACTCAGCGAATATATCTGGAAATAAAGGAAAACTCTCTCTCTCTCTCATCTTGTCGTGTCAGCCAGCGGAGCCTACATGAACAATGGACCAATACCATTCCACCACCGGACGACAAGGCGCGGCGAGAGTTTTCACCCTTATGTGGTAGATTTGCCCCCTGCCCGTACGAAGCGATTCGCTTCCACATTTTTATCATACGGACAGCTAACGAGAGGAACTCCCTGCCGAGGTCTGTTTTTCCTAACCACTATAAATTGGACATCTTTAAGACAAGGGGGGAGGGGATAAAAGGTCGGCAGCGCACTTGTAACTACACTGGTGTTGCAAGTGTCCATGAGCGGCGGCAATTGCTTACCATCAGGTGATCCGCCTGCTCGTCTGCTAAATATGACATAAAAAAAAAGAGTGCACAGGCATCTTCTAGCCAAACGCGTGTCATCCTATACCATCCATTCCATCAGGTGCAATAGGGTATTTGACAAAAAAAAATTATGTGTTTAATCAAAAGACCTCTCAATTTAAGAAACATTACTGAAAGAATTGCTCGATTCTGATTTGAATCACCTGAGATATCACAACTTTAAGAGCACATATTTTGGACAAGCCCAAAAACGCTCTATACAAAATGGCTCAGGCAAGTGACGTCACACGCCCGTATCTTGTATGCGCGTCTAGTAAATTTTGTTTGGTAGCTATATCAAATGTTTCGTTTAAGTAAATGGTTTCATAATAAAAGTTGGTGAAAAATGTACGGGTAGTTCAATGATATAATTATTTTTTTTAAATTTTATACTTTAAAAATGGACTTGCCCATGAAACTTTGAATGCTCATAAAACCAGCTAGACTTTATATTTTTAACTGAAAATTTTGGCCGTTGGTTCTTATTTACCAGTATTTTGGAAAAGTATAAATATTTTTTACTATATCGAGATTAGTCAAATACCCTATTGTAGTTAAGCGTTGGCCTATAGTTTAATAAAAAAAAGAAAAAAGTAGGAGTCTAAGTGCGGAAACAGGAGTCCACTTTACATTACATTACATGGGAACCAGATCGACTTAATCATGGTTTCTTGCTTCCTCACGATGTTTTCTCTCACCGCTGACAATGGTGGATGGGTTTTCTAAATCTATATGCGTGTTTGTCGTTGATCCTTACAGACAGAGATTTGAAAAATTTAGAAGAGCCTACTAACTCCCATAGTTACGCCGTTATAGGGCACTGGCACAAAATAATTACACACAGAAGGCAGACTCAGCCAGATTTTGAATTTAGAAGAGTTCGTTGCCATATGCAAGTGTTGTTGACCGGCATGAGTACATAAGGGCGCGGCCTCTACCACAGACCTCGACAGTTCGACAATCTTATGTCATAGGCTAGGATTAATGTGGTCAAAAAGGCGTATTTCCCCGTTAGTGCGCATGCGTGAGTACATGACACGTTTTAGCTCTTAGTGGGCAGCCTACTTTCTGTGTATAATTATTTTGTGGCACTGGGTTCGAGTCACACCTCAACCCTATACTCTGATTTTTAATAATATGGAGTAAACTGACTTATGCAAATGTCAAGTTTCTATGCATTTTGACATTTTGCATTTGTCAAATTGAGTGATAATGTATGGGGATGACACATTGACATCTGTCAGTTTACTCCACATGATTAAAACTCAGAGTTTAAGATGATTCTTTTTAAGGGTTTCTTAAAAATGTATTTCAAAGAATTGCTGTAACACAAATAAAACATCGTCATAACTTTTTAATTATTATTAAATTCAAATGTATATTTACCTGTCTTGCAGTTTACTCCTAAAACAAGAGAAAGTTAAAATGATAAGTAAATAACCAAAAATTTAAAATTACGGTAATTATCGAATTTGTCTAAAACCGAACAAATAACAATTTCCGAGATTGGAATCTCCTTAGGCGTGTCGCACACACACTCAAGAGTCGAGGCGGAAGCGTTCAAGAGGCGCACCGCCTCTGACTTTTCTATACAATCAAATAATTATATCAACGCATACTGCCAGAGTCGCGGCGCAGTCGAGGCGGCGGAGGTGCAGGGTCGAGTCGGCGACGCGGCGCGGGCGCGCGGCACGCTGCCGCCCCGACCCCGCCGCCATTTTGTCATCGTCTTCTGACGACGACATATTGAATAGGTGTAAACGATGTTCTGCACCTCCGCCTCGACTCTTATATCACACCACCGCCTCGACTGTTATTAAGCAGCAGTGTTGATACGAGTATCAAATTAATTTTATGACTTCATTGATACATTACCACTTGTCGAGCCACGCAATTCTTTAGGCTATGTCTGCGCCCTTAGATCTACTGCTGATCTCATTGGCAGGCCACATTGATAGAGAACAGAACAGCATCCATTGAAGTAGAAAGGCCCTTGAGTAGAAGCTGCGTACAGGAAGTGGCAGAGATGGCCGGCCCCCAATAAGGTGGACCGACGATCTAGTGAAGGTCGCGGGAGTCCCTTGGATGCGGGCTAGCACAGGACCGATCTGTGTGGAGACCGCGACTCGGTAAACGTAGTGTTGGACGCCCTGCTACAAGATGGGAAGACGACATTCGAAGGCTGGCTGGAGTGAGCTGGATGAGAGTGGCCGAAAATCGGGAGCGGTGGCGTGCATTGGGGGAGACCTATGTCCAGCAGTGGCGAGCGTGGGTTGCT